>PVJH01015749.1:0-52484 GCA_004026705.1 Nesogale talazaci | reverse complement strand
GGATGATTCATTTAATCTTAGTGATACTACAAAGAAAGTATATTTTTTTCCTTAAAGTTCTTTGGTACAGTGTGAATAATGTACTTGAGATTTGAAATAGATTTTTCAGTACATCAATTTAGTAGGAAATTCACTGTAGCAAACCAAAAATGAATGGCATTGGTTTTGTTAAGGTTTAATTCAGAATTTATTGCTTTATGTCTAACTTAACTTTAGTACTTTAAACCCCAAATTAAAATAATGGAAGTAGTTCATAAATGAATATTTCTCTTTTTATATTATATAAGATACATAAAGACTCTTAGTTTTCTTTAGCTTAGTTTTCTTTAGTTTCTTAGTTTTCTTTCAGATGGCTTCTAAATTAATATTTTCATATATTGATTAATCTCTAGTTTATTATTTTATGTAAATATAATTGCAGTGTGAATTATGCTTAGTAAAGTTTTAAAATGATAACTTATGTTCTTTATTTTTTAACCAAATGTCTTTAAGAATCTCTTAAATACTTTCATTTTACAACTCTTCTTGTTTTCAGATTTGGGCCATTATTTTGTGTATGAAGATCTAAAATTTCATTCAATATATATATGGTTTATTGACAATAAATTTTATTTCTTTTTTGTCCTATTTTTTATTCTTTTTGGTCCACAGTCATTTATTTCTAAAGGCAAGAATTAAAAAAAATTAGAAATTTAAATGACAAACTAAAGTAAAACTTCAGTGGAAGATGCAGTAGAATTATTTATTATATTCATCTTTACTATATAAAAACACAATAAAGCTAGTCTATGTTTTAACTTTTTTATGCTATCACAAGAAATTTAATGGAGGGTGAAAAATTGAACTGAGTAAAATAATTTCCTTTCAACTAAATATATAAATGACTCCTGGAGAACAATTTTTATTATTGTCATTTAAAATTTTCAGATATTTTCTTCATCACCCATTATCTTTTCTACAATTGAAAGAGGAAAGAATTTTACATTTGGAAAATTGAGCACATGAGGCGTGGTGAAAACAAGTCACGCTTTAAAGCTATGAAACACCTTTTATTTTTCCAGACTCAAAGGAAGCAGAGTTCTTCCAATGTGGTGCCTTTGTCTTTGCCAACATGCTAAAAAGCATTATTGCCACTCTCTTCCTCTGCCCATCCCACTTAGCAATCCTTCCTTTCTCCCCTTTGGATACCAAATTTCCATTCGGTTAGATAGTGGGCTGATGCTGGAAGGAGAAACAATAATGCCTTTAGACATTTGTTTATTTGTTTTCTTATAGAAAGGGACTTCTAAGCTCATGCACTGAAAGGACCAAAATAGGGTGACCTATCCGACACTGCCTCTTAGGAGACCTCTCCAACTTCTTTTTTCAGACTATTCAAGAGACACTTGGAAATGATGAGAATAACATTTGGCCCAAGGAAGTATAGTTTTTATGCCATAAATGTCTAGTCAACCATTTTACCTTATCATACTGTCACTGAAAAGGGAAAGTGGTTGGTCTTGTGCCCGCCCCCCACTCCCCCACCCCATGCCGCCCAGAAAGAGAACCCTGGGAAAATCACAGCACCCTTGGACGGCCCACCGTTCAGCGCTTGAGTAACACTCAATCACGCTGTTGTCAGACTTTCGACAATCATGCCAAAGGCAACAATGCAGGTCTCAAACAATCTGTGAAGGAAGTCACAATTCCAGGAAGGCAAAACTCTCAAAGAAGAATCTCCTTTTTGGAGAGAAGCAGACATCCTTTATTGTAATGCATACACCTTTTCCCTTATGAGTGAAATCTGCTGAAGGGGAACATGATTTTATTTTCAACCATTTACCCATGCCAATGGTCTTATTCAACCAGCTTCATGGTCTCATATCCATATTCAAGAATTCCTTTCTGACAATGGACCTGTCAGGCTGGCCTACATCCTTTCCCAAAGTTGTAACAAGTCAGGCTTGAATTCCCCTTTTGAACTTTGTAATTCTCAGATATTCATCTGAATTGCTTCCTAAAGCTAGCTAGGCTTTGTTTCCTATAACTTCTTCAGCCTTTAGGACTCCAATTGCTAAATTGCCTTTCTTTTAACTTTACGTCTGGGCCTTGATGATCACACTTGCTTGATCATTTTATGTCTCTCAAGTTTCCCTTCAACAAATCAATAATAACAAATGAAGTACAAGAAAAGCAAATATAGTTTTCCACTTCCAGATGCAGCTTATTTTGCCATATACATAAATAGAAGAGATTTGATAAATCATGCTGTCAGGAGATTTAATTCTGACATACTTATTAGGTTCAATATGTGCTTATACTTATTAGGTTCAATATGTGCTGTGAGATATTTGGGGATGAAAATCAGAGTTATTTAAGAGAGTTTCATTTGAATCTAGAATGTTCAAGTCAAACAAAGCCTTCTCCTTTGCTACTGAGTCAGAATAAAATGCCTAAGGGAATATGAATGAGGCGTGACATTACTGAATATAAGAGGCATTGAATTTAGGAAGAAAATAATTCTTGTTGACTACCTGTTGTACCAGGAACTCTTTATCTTACTAAAATGGCTTCGAGATGCTGACACTTTCCGAGAACCTAATCCCTGTCTTCAGTTCTCAGGTTACGTGAAAGATTTCCATTTTCAATTCTAACCTGAGAAAAAAATATGCTAATTAGCATGAGTCAAACAGTGTACGTTTGAGTTTACCTAGAGGAGACTCAGAAGAAACCCTACGATTTTATTTTTAAAATTAGACTTTGAGATCTTTATGGAGTATACTTCTATTTTGACACTTTTGATAAGTAAGAATCAACTCCACAGCAACTTTTTAAAAAGTTTTTATTGAGAATTGGATGAAGGCGTAGAGAGAAGATCATTCGTTTTGCATGCAAGAGTTTCTATACATTTGTTTCACTACCTTCATGGCAATCCACACAGCATAGCATGACTTATCACCCATTTCCTTTCCTTCTTCTTTGGTAACCCTTTTGAATTTTGTCCTTTCTAATGGGTGTGTGAATATTTTACATTATGCTTGCTTATCTAGTGTTATACCTCCTATTAGACACCTGCCTATGCCTAGATGAAAACTGAGCGATGGGGGTGATCTCAGTTTCAGATCTGGAAGATGACTAGGACTGTCGTCTTGGGGATCATGCCATTCAAAATTCTCCTTGTAAGCCTGGACTCTTTCACGATGGTAAGTATTTTCCATATTTCTCCCCTCCCACTTTACCCAGGTCCTTCTAATGTGACGGTCAAGCACATTTCTTTCTTCCTCCAATCCTGGTGCCACATTTTTCTTTATATAACCCACCTTTGGTTATCTTGTCAGCATACAGATTGAAAAAGTATCATAATTTAAAGCCAGACAGTATGCCCTTGTTCCATCCACACAACTGCCTATCGATACATGTACAAGTTCTGCATGAGCACAACGAAATATTCTAGAATTTCCGTTTTTCTCAAGGATATGCTTATCTTGCTATTGTTCACACAGTCAAATGTCTTTGCAAAGTCAATACATGAAAACATTTGCTGGCAATCTCTGCTTTCAGCCAAGATGTATTTGGCAGCAGCAATGATATTACTTGTCCCATGTCCTCTTCTGAGTCTGGTCTAAACCTCTGGTCGCTCCTTGCAAATACACTGCTAGCAAAATTTTACTTAACAATATCAGTGATAGCTTCCTATAATTGTTAAATCTCTTGGGTCACTTTTCTCTGGAAAGGGTTCGAATATCTCTTCAAGTCAGTTGGTCATGTCTTCCAAATTTCCTGGCATAGATGAGTGAGTGCTTCTGTGCTTTCAACATCTTATGGAATCATTTCAATTGACGTCCCATCAATTCCTGAAGCCCAGTTTGTGAGTAATTGTCTTCACTGTTGTTTGGACCATTTCTTTTTGGTACAATGATTTTGTGTCTTCTTTTTTGATGCTTCCTACATCATTTGGATACTTTGTCCACAGAATCTTTCAATATTGCAATTGAAGACGTTTTACTTTAGTTTTAACAGTTTGAGTTATACTGAAGTGATTTACTTATTGATTTACCAACAGGTGTCTTTGCACATTTTTATAACATTTTAACTTGCTATCTTTAGCAAAACCTTTGAGATTTTCTATTCAGATCTTTTAATTCATTATTTCTTCCACTTGCCTTACCTAATCTACAATTGAGAGAAAGTTTTAGAGTCTCTTCTGATATCCACTTTGATTTTTTTTCATTTTTTATATATTTTTAAGAATATCTGTTTATTTCTTGCATGATGTTCTTGATGTGCTCTCATAGCTCATCAGGTCTCATGTCATTATGTACAGCAAAACTGTTCTTAAAATGATCTGGAAATCCAGGTGAGATACATTCAAGGTCATATTTTGACTCGTTGACTTATTTTAATTTTTTAAAATTTTCAACAAGAACTAGCACAAAATAAATTCACTGAGCAGCACACATTTTTTCTGCCTCAAATGGGAGATTTCATCTTGGGTATATTTGTTCTGCTTATTAAGAAAATGGCACTAATTTTCTTCAATTAGTTCTAGATTTTGAAATACAAAGGATATGCCATGTACTAATCTTCAGCCCACTTAGCCAAAAACAGCGAGATATCTTAATATAGTGTATAAATGAATATGTAAGCATGAAGGACACATATTGAACATTAAAATAAAATGCGTGGTACATGAAAATGTACTTTTTTCATATCAGAAATGCAAATTTCAAATGCAAATTCTCTAGTCATTCAGCAAAGGAGAAGCTTGTTTTGTAAGATTTCTGTGCGTGGAATTTTCTAAAAACAATCCAGAATAACATTTCAACAATAGTCTGCCATCATGTGTGCTTCCCTCTGCCATGCTACCGGGCTACCATTGTTTTTATGTAATAGTGAAATCTTTCACCTTGTTCTTCACTTAAGCCACAATGGTTCTCTGGAAGGCGATATAAGTGACTACAGAGAGTGGACTTTGACACTTATGCTAGCACCACGTCTGTTGACATGAACGAACATAACCGTAACTATGTTTATTATGTTATGTATGTTATGTGCAGTTGTCTGTCTTCTTCTGGCCAACCACGCTTTTCAAGAGGGATCATTAAAAACAGGATCATGATTCAATTTCATTCATTGATGCTATGAAATATGCATCATTTATCTTTTGTCTAATCTGTGGACCATCAAAAAATCTTGCCTTCAGTTTTTCATGGTAAGTCTAGGTAACATATGCTTGATGTATTCAATGCACAGAGTCTTTTTTTTTTGGTCAACCTTTACAAATTGCTTGATTAGGGCTAGTGCTACATGTAGGGGTGACAGTATGATTCCATCTCATCTTCCGTCTACCAAAGATGCCTTGATTACAGTTTGCTCCCCAACAACCCCAACATATCCCCTTGGAGGCCAACTTTTCTTGCCCAAGTTCATGTTTGACTCTGCTCTCCCAAAGGCATGAAAAGCAAGGATGCTTTGTGTAATTACTTTGTTGACTGAAAAGAACATGAACCATCTTCAAACCACTCGTTATTCGTGGTAATTTATTTATTTCAGGACTAAAGAGATGAATCTTTACTCTTCTTTCATCCTGATGATGAGACTGATTGAAATCAAACCATATTTATTGTCATTATTAAAAAGCATACATGTCAAACTACATATTGAACTATCGGTGAAAC
The DNA here is from genome assembly GCA_004026705.1 of Nesogale talazaci. Lineage (NCBI taxonomy): Eukaryota > Metazoa > Chordata > Mammalia > Afrosoricida > Tenrecidae > Nesogale > Nesogale talazaci. The sequence continues at coordinate 46,827 of PVJH01015749.1, read as the reverse complement.
AATGTCATTCCCTTGGATTATATTTTGAAAGGTTTCTGATGTCACCACAGAACACTAAGCTATTGTCTTTGTAAAATTGGCAGCAAATTCTTTTATCTCCTGTGATAAGATGAAATTCTGCTTCCAAACTGAAATACATTCTTTTCCTTTAGTCTGGAGGCAAGTGCTTCAGGAGACTTCTTTGAAAGATGTAAGTCCCTGATCAGCTCACTCAGCTCACTCTGGTCAAAACATTCACTACTTGAAGTTGTTTGGATTTCACTGTCACTGCCCCCACTTGCTTTGCCTCATGTGGAATTAGACATATCAGATGCACCCTCTGAGACCTGTGGTAGTTCATGAAAAGTAGACCTGGTGTACAATCTGAGTACACAGTGTGCATTGCAGAAAAGAAGTTGTTGAACAGTTTTAAAGTAAAGGACACATACACAAAAGTGAGTGATCCAAATGCATACGTCTCCCATTCAAATAAGAAGCTTGTTATGACATCTTGATTCTTCAGAGGATATCTTTTAAGGAACTGACCAAACTTTTATAAATTCAACAATATTGAAGGCACTATAGCTGATATGGTCTACTCCATGCAATTTTCTGAATCATTGCTCCCAATAATCCCAAAAACAAGCCTAGAAACCAAGACAGGAAGAAAAAAATATTTTATTTTTTGGTGGAGGTGGTAGTGAATTGTCTATTCCATAGTCACACCTTGGCTTCTTTTAGCCATTGCTACTGAGTTTCTCCATCATCTCCTCCCACATATGTATTGAATTTCTTTTTTGGAGATTTCTTCTGGAGAAGTTCACATCTATAGTTCCCGCCTTTTTTTCAAAGTCCATTTTTGTGTTGTAGAAAAAGATATTGGTGATGAAGAAGTCATTTGTCTTGACAAATTCTGTCAGACAATTTCCAGCTTAATTTCTAACAATATGGCCAGAATCTCCAATTTCCATTCTTTCTCCTTTGCTTTCACCTTTTTTTGACTCCAATTGCCAATAATTATCAATAGATCTTGTTCACATGTTTGTCAAGTTCAGACTGAAGATTTTGGAAAAATCCTTCCATTTCTGAATCAATAACGTTAGAGGTTGGCATATATATTTAAATACTACTGGCATTGACTGGATTTCATTATTTGTAGATAGATATTATCATTATCATAGACACCATTGCACTTCAAGATTGATCTTAGGATGTTCTTTTTAAAAATGAATGAGATGCCATGACCAGTCCATTTCAGTTCAGTAATGCTTAGTTTCTCTCTTCCATTTCAGTTATAGTGACTTCCAACTTTCCTAGATTCACACTTAGAACATTCCTAATTCCAATCATTCATAGATGTCCCAGCTGTTTCTTCTCACTTCCCATCAGCCAATAAAGGCCCTGAAGGCTTTACTTCTGAAGGCTCTGCTTCATCCATGTGACGATGGTGGGCTGTACTTTGAGAACACAGGACTTCCGCGGACATATTTTGAGTGTCTTTCCATATGAGGTGCTTATGATCTGACAATATCCTGCTGTATTATTCATGTTTTGATATAATTCATAGAGTTTTCAGTCGCTAAATCTTCAGAAGCTTTTTTTTCTTTTCTTCCTTCTCTGTTCTTAGTCTGGAAGCTTCATGGAAATGTGTTCATTTTGGTTAAATCTTCCAGCAGTTGGAAATACCAGTGATAAAGCATCCAGTGTCACAGCAACACGCAAACCACCTTTTTTTTTTTTTTTTTATGAACCACCTTTTTGGTGGTCTGTGTGAAGAATGATAGATGGTTTATAGGAAAGGGGGAAAAACAAAGCTTGTTATTGATAGTAACTGTGTCTTACTATTGATAAATAATAAAAACATGATCGAAATTGCTTTGGGAGGTAATTCTACATAGACTGAGAAAAGTAAAGGTAACATGTCTTTCGGGAGTCTATTTTAACCCATTAAAGACCTAATTTTTGTTTTGTTTGTTTTGGGGCGTCACTGCCCTCTGGGGGTGGGAGTCGGAGGCCCAGCCTTCGCTCCTGTGGAGTCCGCTGCTGGAATTGAACCTCCATCCCAGTGGGCCGTAGTCCCACGCACAACCACTACACCCCTGGGGCTCAGAGCAGACTTAATATTTTTTACCAACTTACCCATGTGTTTCGACTGTTAAGTTTTTTTTAACATTAAACCATAAATGGATTTTTTTTTGCATTAAAGCATAAACATGAGCAAACTCGGGATCGATCCACAGGTGTTAATAATCTAAAGAAAAGCCAAAAACTGGCAAATGGGATAGTTAGGGGTGCATAATTAATAAGACAAATTAGAAAATGTTATTTCTAAAAAATTACAGAAGAAATGTGATGATATAATTCTCAGCATCACTTAGGTTGCTTCTGTTTGTACTATCCAGGAACTCTAGTGACACACTAGAGAAAATTGAAAGGTAAAAATGAATATAATGTGTTAGTCTTGGTTCTGTGCAGACAAGCAAAACCAAGGCTGCTTATATTGGTTGATAAAAAGAGTAAGTTGCATCAAGAAAACTGATCCAGACCATTGTAGGAGGCAGTAAAGCCAATCACATTGAAGTCTGTGAGTCAGGTATTAAGCAGCAGGCTCTTTGTGAATTGTGCTGATGCCTGTACTGGTAGGGGGAGAAGCAGGAAGAAAACGTAGGGAAAGCACAGGCTAGGGAATGTCAGCAGATCAGACCTATGACTGGCAGGGTGGGACAAATTGAAGGTTGATAGGCTCTGATGGCTACCACAATTAGCAGTGATTCGTGGGCTGTTGGCTCAAGAACAGGAGAGTCCTGCTGTTGATTGGCAAGCCTGGCCAGTGAGTAAGGTTAAGGGCTCTACATTATCTTCTTAAATGTCAAGTAGATAACAGCTCTGAGGCGCTATCATTAATTAGGACTGTGACATGAGCAACCTTCTTGCTCACAGCAAATCCCAATGTGGAGTTGATTACATTACTTGAGGTCACATTGTGGGAGAGGCCTTACCTTTACATCATTGAGAATTCGAGACCAGAAAATTAACATAGAACCTATCAGAAAGTTCAATGTAAAATTAGAGGGATTTAGGACTGAGCCCCGGTGGGGTAGTGGTTGAGTGCAGGACTTCAGCCCACTGGCTGGGTGGTTCAAATCCAGCAGCAGCTCTCCAGGAGCAAAGCTGGGCCTCCCACTCCCACCAGAGGGCAGTGATGGCCCCCCCCCCCAAATTAGAGGAATTTAAAGATGATGAATTTATTCATTCTGAATGACCTATGTGGCAAGACAGCATGGCCTTAGTGTTGGAAGTGATAAAGTCTGTGCTATTGCTGTGTTATGTGGCCTTTCCAGAAAAGAACTACTAAGGTACCCAGAGCAGAAGTGAGAAGTCTTAGAGCAGCGGTTCTCAACCTGTTTGTAATGACTCCCTGGGAGTGGGCCGGCCCTTTCACAGGAGTCGCCGGATTCGCAACACTGGCAACATTATAATTATGAAGTAGCAACGAAAATAATGTTATGGTTGGGGGTCAGCACAACATGAGGCTCTGTATTAAAGGGTCACAGCAGTAGGAAGGTTGAGAACCACTGTCTGAGAGCATACATATCTGAGAGCATTTGCATAATTATTTTCTTGACTTTGTTGCTATTCTATTAAGTTCATTTGGAACTTATTTTATTATTTAAATTATTGCCTTACAAAACCTATTGGTTTCTTAGTATTGGAGCCAGGTTATTTGGGTAGCTATTATATATATATATTATATGTATTATATATAATATATGTATTATATAATATATATATATATCTTCTGTAGGTTTGGTATCCCTCAGTTCTTTAACAATTTTTATATAGCCTCTATGCCTCCCTCCACCACCCCACCCCTCATGTATACTTACATTGGCTCATCTACTCTTTTTTCTTACTCAAGGCTGACTAGTTTTAAAAAACAGCCTGCACTGAAAGGGCCTCATTAACCAACAAAGTAAAAAATAAAAAAAAAAAACACTCCCCAACTACCTTATATCTGCAGGTATCCCCTAGTCATTGAGTTGATGCCTGCACATAGCAACCCTGAAGGACAGCACCGAGCTGTCTCTTTGGACTTCCCAGATTGAAACTCTTAAACAGTGTAGAAAAACCCATTTTTTTTCCCATGGAGAAGATGGTGGCTTTGAACTGCAATGGGGTAGGATTACAATATATATACTGAGACCACAATTCAAGCCATAACAGCTTGTTATCTATATTCTTTGAGAAGACCCTTGTGTGGTAGAAGATGATCTCTAAATCTCACATGTACTAAGGAGGCAGGGAGCTTCAATATGTGCCTTCCATAGCAGAGAATGAGTTCTTGCCCCTTATACTCTATACCACTGAGAAAGAAGCATGATATTTGAATAGTATCTTCCAATGGGGGTGACAGGTACATCTTGAAAATACCCCCCAAAAGAACCTCCACGGTCTTCTGGCTAATCTGCCTGCTTTGGATTTAATTTGCATAACAGAGCCACTCAGAAATTGTTGTCTTCCTTAGAATGTGCTGTCTGGTTTGTATTACTAAATTCAAGATTATTCCTGGCTATAATTTGTTTTGTGAAATTGTCTTCATTTATTTCAGTCTGGCTAATAAGACTGATGAAAGGATCAGTTCCTTAGAGCATGTTGATCTTCATGAAAATTTTATTTTAGCATCCCTTTTTTTAGTATCAACCTAATGAACCCGAGTCAAATATATTGCTGAGAGAACCTATCTGCAGCTATCCCTTGATCACAAAGATATCCTTAAAGACATTTTGTTTGTCTGCACATATATTACCTAGCAACCTAGTAGCAATATGTTTTTATTTATCCTCATATAATGTTAATTTAATAAAAAGTATTGACTAAATGAAGAGTGAATAATGCTCAGACAATTAAATGAGTTATTTTAATATAACCTAAATAAAGAGCAGCAACTATTCAAGGAAAATTAGCATAATAGTGATATTTTTAACCCCCAAGTGGTTACCATCCATGAGCTATCCGCTAGATTCCAAACTAGTGAACTGATTTTTGGAGGTAGTGTGACACTCCTTTCAACAGAAGTCCCTATTGGTGGACTTGAACTTCTATTCTTTCAATTTCGCAGTTGTATGTAGGGATCCTTTGCACACAATAATCTTAGAAAAGAGTAAAAGAAAGAGGACATATTTCCCATATTGAATGACTATATTTTCAAGCTTGTCTTAAAATCCAGGATATCTTTGTAAGCAATAAACTCAGCTGTAAAAAGTATAGCCTCTTTGAGAAATGTATGATTTTTGTCATGGTTCATTGAGATATGAGCAAACTTTTCATGCACCTGAGATGTAACTGAAGCCATAAGTCCCTGTTTAGTCACAGAAATCATTTCCTTCTGGCTGATCCCCCTGGGCTTTTCTGAATGACTAAATCTACCTGTCCTGGCTGCTAGTGGATTTTGCGATACAAAAGGCTAGATGCCAAGATGTGAGAAGCAAAGGCAAGTGCCTCAGTGATGAATGAAGCATTTGTCCGTTGACTCCTGACATGCATTTTGCAATGAGTGAGGTAGTTGTGTAGGGAGTATTGTGAAAATATTAGTGCAGAGTGCGTTGGTTTCTATTTGCCTCTTCTTCCTTTTGTGCTTAGCTACGGGTTTCAATGGCAGCAAAACTTCAGAGCCTTCGGAGACTGATTTGTGAAGCTGCTAATCAAGTGCGCCAAGGGAAACATAACAGGAAGAGTAGCTGCAAGAGTTCCTTGCAGCTTATGAACACATCACTTTCTTGGTCTTGGATTTTTTTCCTAGAACACACTAATGATGTGCAATCAGTACTAAAGATAACATTCCTTCTCCTCTTACCTACAACCCCTTATCCCACATCTGGGCAAGAAACAATGGAAGAGTTCTTAATTGGTATTGAACTTTAAGTAAGTAGGACCTATTGGGAGAACATTGAGACTATATGACCGTCTAATTTTTTATAGCCTTGAAAATGATATATAGTACACTCTATGAATTTGAAGTGACTTGATGGAAGTAAGTTTTTTCTTCTTTTTATCTAATGGGAATGACTTTTAGCAAATAATTTTTAGGATGATAACAAAATTTTAGGATGATAACACTTACAGGTGTGATGAACATGATGAATGAATCTTGGAAATGAGACGCCAACCCAGTAGACCTATGGGTGGTTCTTGATTTGCCCTGACAAAACAAACAGACAAAACACTTCCACTTATAAATGGTCAACTTCAATCCATCTTCATTATTTTTGGTGGTGTTTCTACAGTCCCCATCCCAAGCATCTTCATCTCCCTAATAGCATCAGGTCAACAGTACAGCAAATAATCACTGGAATTAAAACCTGGCATCCAGAGAAGGGAGAGCTCCTTCTGTATCCTCTTATTCGTGCCAAGGCAATAAAATTAATTCTCTTAAGAGTTTGCCAAGTCAGCCAGTCTCACAAACTCTCTTTTTTTAAAAAGGAAACATAGACATTCATATTGGTTCATATTGTTTTTCCCTCTGCAGTGTGATCTTGGGAATTTCGCCAAGGGGTCTGATGGCTGTCGTCTGAAGATGCCATGTGAAAGCTTTAATAAGCTGACATTTCCTGTTGTGGAGCTGCCATACATGAAACAAGAGCTGCCAGCTCTCATTTGCAATGTCTCTTTCGATCAGTGACAGGTTATATCCTCAGACCACTAAAAATGAGAACCTTGTAGAAGAATTTTAGAGTTTGGAGGCCAAACCAAACAGTGTTTGGACTCTCTGCCTCCCAGACTTTGTTTTTGTCTCTTCTTCTTCCTTCTCCTAATCCTGTCCACAACTCTGGTCTCCCGGTTTCTTAATCTAGCCTATGTGGATATACAGTGCAAAGGTCAGGTGGAAGACACTGCATTCTGACCAAAGAGAATTTACCTACAAACTCTTGAGAGTGTCTTGGGCTGGACTCTTGGCCTCTCCTCCCTCCCTCAAAACACAGAAGAGAAATGTTGGCTTGAGGTACTTCCTGTGAGAATGGAGAGATTGTTTCCTGTGAGAGCAAATGAGAGATTGTAAATTGGTTTAGTAGAGAGTCTAAATTCTCTTTTCTATTTAAAAGTCATGTTGTATGGTTAATTGAAACATATGACCAAAAGCCAAACCAAATCCACTGCCATCAAGACAGTTCTGACTCACACAGAAACCCTACCAGATTGGGAGATCTGCTGCTCCCTGGGGTTTGGGAGATGGGAGATCGTTGTGAGTATGGGTAGCCTCATTTTGCTCCTGTGAAATATCTAGATTTGAACCACCTACATAGAGATAAGCAGTCCAGTATGTAAAGCACTATGTTACCAAGGCTTGTGAAACATATGAGTCATGAGTAAAATGATAATATTAATAAGTTAAGTGTTAGAAGTTGGAATGTAAAAAAAAAAAAAAAGAGTACAGCTAGCTCAACGGGCCTTAACTAAAAATGAGAGCTAGGTAGAAAAACAACTAGAGCTTTATTTATCATTGGCTAATTCACACTCGCCGACTGCTGGCTGAGTGCAGTCCACACAGCTTCGTGGTGGTTGGATGGCAGTAAGCATCCTAGCACCATGATAATCTTTTGAAGTCTTCATGCATAAACATGGAAAGAAATTTTTTTTGTTCTGAATATGGATACGGGTATAACAGGGTGAAATGAAAAAATAAGAGAAGAATCTAAGCCATTTTAACTTTCAACATTTTGAATGTAACATATTAGTTGTACTACTAAAGCTGCAAAACTCAAATAATTATTTGTTCTTCTCTCTGATTATCTAAAAAGATCATTTCATCAATATTTTAATATGGCTATATTTTAGCTTAGTTCCTCTTTATACATTTCAAATATCTAGAAGCATATTAATTTTTATTGTGCTAAAAAATTAGTATTTCCAAGACTATACAGATCACTAATTTTCTTTTGAAGATGACCATTTTCCCAGAATTGGGAAAATTATGGAATTTTATTTTTCCTCTATAGGGTTATGTCAGGAAATATTGTTTTACTCAATGTAGTAGCTTCAACTTATTAACTGGATTACTCATGCTGGAAAGTTCTCTCGTGATTTTTTTTTTTTTTAGAATAAACACCATGTGCTAAGATAGGGGGATTTCTAATGAATCTCCATTTTTCTTTATTCATTGTCACAAAGTAGCAAACTCAAAACCTAAATGATCAAAGTAGATCATGCAAATTAGTTGCTCATAAAAACATGAAACACTCAGCACTGAAATTTGCAAACAGCAGGCAAGGGTAATTGCAAGCAATGCTGTATAGATACATTCTCAGACAAAACGAAACCCACTGCTGTTGAGTCTATTCCAACTCAGATATTGCCATAGGGTTTGGGGAGGCTTGAGAGCTTAATGGTTAAGCAAAAACCAACAGCATCTCTGAAGGAAAAGGTGGGCTATCTACTCTCAGAAAGAGTTCTTATCTCAGAACCTCATAGGGACACTGGTTCTACCCTGTCCAAGAGGGTTACTATCAGTCAGTGTCCAATTGATTGCAGTGAGTTTTGTAAGGAGATACACACACAAATATATTTTATTTTTCCCAAGGTTATAAAATCTTTGTGGAACCAAGTGTCACACTTTTCCCTCAGAACAGCTAGTGACTTTTAAATTGCCAAACTGTGGGTTACTAATCCAATGTTTAGCACATTGCACCACCAAGGAGCCTCTTTGATCTCAAGATGATTTAAAAATAAAAGTAGAATCTTACGAATGATCGTTACATCAAGAAAGCTACCCCAATTTTAAACCAGTTGCAGAATAGGACAGGAAACAAGGCATAGCATTACTGACATTGGGTGTATCGTAACTGAAAAAAAGGGACACTAGAATATTACTTATGTGTGGATAAAAGCAAACTATGGATTACACTGAAAAAAATGGGAATTCTAAAGTAATTCATGTTGCTTATGTAAAACCTGTAAAACATAAAAATAAAAATAAAACATAAAAATCCTCCATGTTATAAAATCAGGAAAAACATGCATCAGGATTCTATTTTTCACCATACTAATGCACTGTATATTCTGAGTAATTAATCACAGAAGCTGGACTCTACAAAAAAAGAACATGGCATAAAAATTGGAGGAGACTTATTACCAACCTATGGTGTACAGATGGCATACTTTGCATACGAAGAGCAAAGAAGACTGGAACACTTACTGATGCTGATACAGAACTGTGGCCTTCAGTACAGAACACAACCCAAGCAAACAAAAACTGGCCCAAGAGACAAAAACACAAAAAACAAAACCTCACTGCTGTTGAGTTTATGCTAACCAAAAGTGATCCTATAGGACAGGATTGAACTGCCCCCCTGTGAATTTCTGAGACTGTAATTTTTAATAGGAGTAGAAAGCCTCATCTTTCTTCCATGGAGTGATTAATGGTTTTGAACTGCTGACCTTTAATATCAAAGCCCTATGCAAAACCACCACACCGTCAGTGCTCTTCAGACCAATAGACAACTCCATAACAAATGGGGAAGAGATTGAAGTTTTAGGATTTCATTGTGCTTGGGTCCAGCCGTGCGCATAGGAGTAGCAGTCAAGAATCAAACGATGTATTTCATTGGCAAACTGCTACACAAAAACTCTTGGCAGTGTTGAAGAGCAAGATTTTGAGGACTGAAATGAGACCAAATTAAGCCATATTTTTTTCAATCACCTTATTTGCATATGAAAGTTGGATAAGAAAGACAAAAGAAGAATTGATGCATGTGAATTATGATGCTGGAGAAGAATATTGAGTGGACTTTCAGAAGAATAACGAAACTGACCTTTGAAAAAAATACACCAAAAATGTCCCTTAGGAATGAGGATGGTAAGATTTCTCACTAACTATGGACAAAAAAATCAGGAGAGAACAAATCTTGAAAAAGAACATCATGCATGGTAAAGTGGAAGGTCAACAGAAAAAGAAGCTGAATGAGCACTGAAAAGATAAACATAATGATTAAAAGGTTGTCATGGGACCAGGCAGTGTTTTGTTTTGATGTACACAGGGTTGCTGTGAGTTGGTGCCAACTTCATGGCACTTGACACTGACAGTCTAATCCCTAGGAGAGGAAATTGCTAAGAAGGAGATTGACAGTTAACTACACAGAAATAGACTCAAACTCAGATAGAGATGAAACTAAGCACATTGGCCAGGCAATTGAGCAAATAAGAAAGCGGGGATTAATACAATTTCAATGGGTAAAAATCATGAAGATTTACTAATTAGTGAGCATTGAAAATTGCTTATTTCCAAGCCACAGATTGTATATTTGGCCATCTCAAAGCCAACCAGAGGTGGCTGAGGGCACCGGTGGGCCGGTGTGGTTAGGTCACTTCTCAACAGGATCCTTCACTGAGTTGTTACTTATTTTGACATTCTGTTGTTTGGGAGTATAGAGAGAGAATGACACATTTTCACTGTTTCTAGAATGTCTATGTCAGTGAATCAGTGGTAACATTCTGACTTTCCACAGGGGAGAACCAGCCTTGAATCCTGGCTAATTGACCCCATGCACAGTCCCTGCTTCTGAATTAGTGTGTTGCTAGGATGCTTCGCGAGTTTCTATAGGGTTTTCAGAATAAGACCCGAGAAATTGTGGTGATCTACTCCCCCAGAATCAACTAAGGAAAGCCCTATGTGGCGGTCATGTGCTTATGTTAATTTCATGACTGAGATGTAGGGGTGAAGTATAGCCTGTTAATCTGGAGACCACTGAGTAGCCAATGAGGCCTCTGTGTGGGCATGGCTTTCTTGAGACTTCTGGGAAATCTCATGATATTTCCCTTGTGGGGATGAACGTCTATCACCCCAGTTGTTGGGAGTTAGTCTCAAAGACAATGAAGTACAGACAAGACAAGATGGCTGAGACCAAGGAGATGGAAGGGCCGGAGGACAAGCCACACATTCTTGCCCTGATAGAACCAGACCTCTGAAGCTGGAGAGGTCATGGCATGGAAACTCCTGCCAGCGCTGAGTTGCTTCTACTACCACTGGATGCTGTTGACGGACTCCTGAGCCCTGGAAGCGAGGAGCCACAGGGAGATCCCTGCTGGTGCTGGGACTCTGCACCCACTGGTCTGTGACTTCGTGAGTTGGAAGGAGACTTTATAGACTGATATCGGGCATATGGGTTAATATCGGACTTATGACTTTGAACTGAATTGGACAGGGGTGCTTTCTCAGTGTCCTATTCCTCTTGCATATAAACTTTTTCTTTATATCCATATGCAAGTCTCTGTATTTGTTTCTCTAGTTTACCCGGACTAACACACCCTATAAATTCAGCGATCTGATCTACAACCAATCATATGGGTGGGGATATAGCTTGGGGAATCAATCTGACAGCACCGATATATTTTTAATAGTTAGAAATAATAAACAAAATGATTTAATAAAAAAGAAAGAAGAAACAAAGATAAGAAAAATGATTAAGTGTTTTATACATAAAACAATATCCTCTTCTGCATAGTCCACAGGCATTCCAAGTACAATACACCCTAAATTAAACCTAAATTAAATAGTGATTAAATCATCACTATTTGTGCACAAAAAGAATCTTTCTTTTCACCTTTTCCCCTCCCAACCCGCTTCCCCCTCCCCTGATATTTTATAAATTATTATTTGTTATATCTAATACTGCCCGGCATTTCCCCTCACCCACTCCTCTGCTGTCTGTCTTCCAGATAGGAAGTTATGTGTAGTTACTTGTAATTGGCTCCCCCTCTCTATCTCACCCCCCCCTCCTCCCTTCGGGTATCTCTACTCTCAATACTGGTCCAGAGGGGTTCACCTGTCCTGGATTCCCTGTGTTACCAGTTCCCATCTGTACAAGTATACCTCTTCCAGTATGAGTCCAAATAAAATGATTTAATAATAATATAAAAGAATCTTTCTAAGATATGCTCCCATCTTAGGAAATGCTGTGACTATGAAACTGATCACACAAGTCGCATGCTTGGGATTCACTCATTCTTGCTCTTTTACTTCTCCTTCAGCCATGGTAGCCCTGGTTGGCTTAATGGTCTATAAGTTGGGCAGATAACTGCAAAGTGGATATTTCAAATGAGCCACAAGACAAAGCTGAAGCTTTCTTGTGAAGCTTTCTGAACTATTCCAACTTCAAAACCCATACGGCACACTATGCATCAGAAATGGCCTGATGATAGTGACCGTAATTTTTTTTGCTTACTCATCACACAGTCCTATTAGTCTTACCTTCTAAATTCCTCTGGAATAAATTTTTCCTCCCTCTATCCCTGTCACTGCCTTTAGTTTTAGCATTACTTTCTTCACACATTGAATATGTCCCTTAACTTATCTATGCATTGCACGCCTTTCTTCTAAACCCATTTTAGACAGTCTGTCTCAAACACAAAGATGATGTTCAGCTATGGTAACCAAAGCACTTCTCTGCTACAATGATAGATTTAAGAACAATTTATTAACTTTGAGAACTCTGAAATACAACCAAGTCCTTGTAGACACATTAGGTGTGGAAGAGGTAACATTTTCAATGAATTGTTCTGGAGAAACTGTATCATCAACCTCAAAATAATGAAAGAGGACTCATGTCTCACATCATGTCCAAAAATAAACTCAAGAAAGATCAAATGGCAACCACACAATTATAAAGACAATTATAAAATAAGGACAAACTTAATGCAAGGCATAAACACACCACTATGGCAATCATATGGAACCTTCTTAAACAAATGCAATTTCTCTAGCTAGGGTATACTCTAAAGGAATAGAGAACACCTCCACATGCAGACAGATATACGCACACCGATATTTATTGCAACAATTACAGAGTAGCAAAAACATGTAAACATCTAAGAAGTTAAATTAATGAGAAGTGGATAAACAAAGTCTAGTCCATTCACACAATGGGCCAATATGCATCTATAAAAACAAAAACAACCCTTTAAAACACCATAAGATGTGGACAAGCTAGAGAACATTATGGTTAGCCAACTTAGTCAACCTCACAAATTTAAATATTTAATAACATCATTATTACAAGGAAAAAACAAAGCAAAAGAATGTGCTTTTTACACTCAAAGATAAAACTTTAATGACTTTAAGGAGGCCAAAAATAGAGGCTTGAACAAGGGGAAGGGAGGGAGGAAAATGTAGGAATTTAATTGAATACTCATGTTGATTCCATTTGGTGAAAGTGCTTGTGTAAATATACAGTGTCTTTTAGTAAACGAAATTTTTTAAAAAACCCAAAAACTTGAAGAAGAAATTTCCTTCAGACTCCTTGCCCTTTATACTTAAATCTTAATCTGTGTGCCTAATAGAAGTAGAAAAAAGTAAAACTTAAATGGACTTGGAGTCTTCAATGGCATATAAGTGCATTTCAAACATATGAAAAAAATATACTGTGTTGGTCTGGGAGAATAAGAAAAAGAAATTCATAGACACTCATATGTGTATTAGAAAGAGCTTTATATAAAACAGCAATTGTATATTGAGAAAATATTCCAGCCCAGTCCAGATCAAGTCCTTAAGTTCAATATTAGCCCATGTGTCCAATACCAATCTATAAATTCCTCTTCAGACTCACACAACAAAAGCAATGACACCAAACACAAGAAGATCACAGGCCAGTGGGTAGAAAAATCTTGTGTATCCAGTGGCAATGGAAGCATCTCACCACTGGCAGAGGTCTTCATGTGGCTCCTTCTTCTCCAGTAGCTCCATGTGTCTTGTCAGCAGAAAGACAAAGAAAGAATGTCTGTGTATCTGTCCTCCAGTGAGCTATTTATCTCAGTGGTGCCTCCAAATGAGGTCATCAAGTTGTGACCGAATTGACTGGCTGGACTCCACCTTCCCCCTTCACAAATTGACAGGAGACTATGTAGCTAAGACACATATTAATGATAGTGTTAAATAATTTTCACCTTGCATTGTATCAGTTTCTTTGGAATGGTCACAAGTATAAATATCTTCTGGCTGGTTGGACAGTTAGCTGTCTTTCAAGTTTTTGATGCAGACTATTAAGCTTCTCCAAGAGATGTATCCATTCGTTGAAATGTTTTCATTGGTGTTCTGTCTATTCCTTGAGCCTTGTTTCTTCAAAATGCCTTCAATGCAACTTGGATTTGTTCCAGAAATACTAATCAGTTTTTGAACATGGATTGCATACCTACATACACAATGTGAATTCATACAAATAATTCAAAGATTGGATTATCAGTTTGCAGAAGGCCATGAATGACAGTGAAGCTCCAAAATCTATTTTCAGAGTCCCAACCTGGATTAAGCCTCTGTTGAATTCTTTCAAACCATTGAGTAGGAATGTGAATAATGTTGTCCACAGACTGGGTGAATTGGAAAGTGGATTAATACATATAGAATTTGGTTTAACAGCTAACCTTTTTGTTTTCTCTTTTGACACATTTTATGTTCCTTGTGTTTTAGACTGTATATTCTTAGTATTTATTAATTTATATTTATCGTCTAATCCTCAATGGTTTATTTTCTTATATGTGTGTGGCAGTCATGTGCTTATGTTAATTTTATGATTGAAATGTAGGTGTGGAGTCTAGCCTGTTAATCTGGAGATAGTCATTGAGTAGCCGATGAGGCCTCTAGGTGGGCATGGCTTTCACCTGAGACTCCTGGGAAATCTCGCGATATTTCCCTCATGAAGATGAAGCTATCTCCCCCAGTTGATGGGAGTTAGTTTCAGAGGTGATTAACCACAGGCAACACAGAATGGCGGTGTCTGGGAGGCTGGAGTAGCCGGTGGAGAGACCACTCGGCTTTGCTCTGATGGAGCCGGACCTCTGAAGCTGGGGCAGCCACATGGAGGCCTCTGCCAGCGATGAGTTGCTTCTGCCACCACGGGATGGCCCTGAGCCCTGGAAGCAAGGAGCCATGAGGAGACCCCTGTCGGTGCCAGGATTCTGTACCCACTGAACTGTGATTTCATGAGTCAGAAGGAGACTTTATGGACTGATTTCAGGCATATGGGTTAATATCGGACTTGTGACTTTGAGCTGGACTGGGCTGGGATGTTTTCTCAATGTCCTGTTCCTCTTGAATATAAACCCATTCCTTATATCCATATGCATGTCCTTGAATTTGTTCCTCTAGTCTACCTGGACTAACTCAATGTATATTATCCTCCTGGCTTCTCAAGGACTTCATATAATCATCTCTTATTTTCACCTTACATTTTACATAGCAAGGAAGTGACGATTGAGTAGGTACTAAATTACTTAACTCAGGTATTAAATTACTTTACTTTCTTGTATACCAAGTTAAGCAAAAGAGAAGAATTTTTAAACCATGGAGATTAGGTAACCATCTAACATAATTATGAAATATATTGTCCAAGGAACTCTGACACTAATTTTTGCTGTTGATAAAAAATAGAAGAAAAAAATACTATCTAATGTAAAATAATGCTTGTGGTTGATTTGTAATACAATACTATGGAACAAATCATGATTTTCTTGCCTTTCTATTAAACTATGATGCAACAATTCAGTAATTCATTACTACAAAATTTATCAATAAAATTTAAAATATGAAAAATGTGAAATATATGGTTAATATGGGAATGCTTAGAAGAAATGACTACCTTGAATTGAAGCTGATCTATTAGGGATTAATGAATATGACATTCTGAGTTTCAAGCATGTAAAATTTAGTAAGGAAAACTGTACTTTTGCTTAAGTTACTTTAAATCCTTATTAATTTATTTCCTTCATAGAGAAAGAGAGACTTTCTGGGAGTTGTTAAAGATTCAATATTCTGCAATGATATTTATTTTAAAAGATAAGAGCCTCTGCTCCTATTGTTACATTAGAAGTACACAGTAAGAAATATAACCCCCGAAATGACTATGTAAATATAAAAAGTCAGGTGTAAATACTTAAAAATTGTGAAGATGACAGACTATGGATAATGTTCAAATACATCTTATTGCATAAATTATGTCTGATTTGTAGAACTTTGTGAAACATTCAAACTAAATCTAAGATTCACCTGGTTTTGCTTTCCTATAAACTTGAAACTTAGGCACAGGTTCAACAAGAGTTTTGCCAAGTTCACGAACTTTCATCAGATGAGGGCTGATTCCTTTCATTCTTTTTTTTTTGGAAGTTGGACTATTCAACAATCTTAGCCATGTTTAGACTAGATTTCTTCAAAAATAAGAACCTACAGATGAAAGTAAAGGAAGCGTAAATGCAAACAGTCTTATACTTACTTTTTATCAGCATAATCTAGTACAATTTTATCACACTTTTTCAAGAGTTTTAAAGTAAATTCTCACAAGGAAAACCTTACTTAGACCTTACTTTGCTATTCCAGCTGTTCTACATAGAGAACTGACCAAAATTAATATTATCTATGATGCAAATTTTGAGGAAAAATCCAAAGAGTATATTTGTATGGCAATAATGATAACTAATGCCTATTATCTGGGTATTATTTTAAATATCTCAAAAGTATATAATTGAATTCCCACTGTGACACTTTATATTAGGTCCTTGCAGAAAAAGTGAAAAGAGAAAACTTCAAGTCATATTGACTCAGAAACCACTCAACAACAATTAAATATCAAAATACAGTTCTCATTGTTAAGCCTTACAGACAAAAATAAGATTCAAAGTGGTTAAACAATGTCCCATGATCACACAAGAAATAAGTTGCAGAAATGAAATTTATCATGGAATATATAGCTATACAAACCAAACTATTTGTCACTGTAATCTTGTATTGTTCACTTCTAGTTGTCGACTTGAAACTCATTCTTTCTTCTTCCAAAGAAAATCTTGTCAACGGTTACTGAGCAAAAAGATAGAAGAAAATGATCTTTGATTCCTTCAGTGACTCTCACACCAATTGTGTTAGTTTGGGTAGACAAGAGAAACAAATCCATAGAAACTCATATGTGTAAAAGAAAGTTTGATATAAAGGGTAATTGTACATTAAGAAAGCATCCCAATCCAGTCCAGCTCTAGCCCATAAGTCCAATATTAACCCGTATGTCTGATAGCAGTCTATAAAGTCCTCTTCACACTCACAAAATATATGCCATGATGCTGAATGAGGGAGACTCACAGACCATTGGGTGGGAATTCTTATGGCTCTAGTGGCATTGTAAGCATATCACTGCAGGCCGGGGCCTCCACATAGTTCTCTAGGTCCAGGGTTCTGGCTGTCTCAGGCTGGGTCCATGTGACTTCCTCAGCGATGCCTCTCAGGGAGTGAGCAGAAGAGTCTCAAAGGAAGTGTGCGAATGAGAGAATGTTTCCTACCACCAAGGAGGATAAAAATAGGAGTTCCTAGAATTTTCAGAGGAAGGTCATGCCCACACAGAGGCCTCTTTGATTATATCTTGATTGACAGTCCAGATTCTAGCCCTTTACTCTTAATCCTCAAATTGACACCCGATTATGTAACTACCAGACCAATCTAGTTCTATATTTCTTGCTGCTTAAGAAAAAATTATTTTCTTATTTAGTTCCAATATATTAATTTTCAAAGCAGTCTATGATTCTGCAATCTACATTAGCATAATTATGAATAGGTTGACAAATGATTCATTGATATATGATATATAGATGATAGATAAATAGATAGATAGATAGATAGATAGATCTATGATCATAGATACAACCCTGTAGCTAACTCAAACTAACGAAAGTTTACTTACAGCAAAGCAAAATGTTACCTGGCTTGAGTCATCCTCATAATTGCCAGCATGTTTGATTTCATCCTTACATCTATGCTAGCAATCAGTCTCACTGAGGATTTTCCTCATCCTTGATAGACCAATACTTCACCAAACATGAACTCTTCTCATAGTTATTGATTTAAAGTGCCATTGTGTTCTGTAAAACTTTCATTAGCCAATTTTCTAAAATATTTTCCAGGACTTTTTACCTACTCTCCTTGAAATAGATACTTCACTGAAACTGGTTCATCGTATGTAACTCTACTGGTATTCGGATAGTTTTCAACATAACAGGAACACAAACTACCATAGGGTGACAGACTAATGGATAGTGGATCATAATTGCAGGTGTCAGTAAGACAATTGCCCAACAACCCAGACAGCACTAGATTTTATTGCATTCAAAACATGGAGAAGTTGACTTCTAAGGCACGCTCTATCTGAGATGCAGAGAGCTGTCCTTACATAAAATACAGCTTGAGATATTTCTGTGCAGGGATTAATGGATTCTCATGAGCAGATAGATTTTTTTTAGGGCTTGAAAGTCTATGAGTATTGAGTGAAATTACATTTGTTAGGAGTTGGAATTGACCCAATGACAGCAAGTTTGATTTTGATTTTGATGTTTCTGAGAATTAGAATGGGAGAAATGTATACTATAATGTGACTGCTACTATTTGGTTGCTGTCAGAAACAAGGAATTGTCACTAACTGACTGGTTGAGGGAAGGGAAGTATGCTTGCACAAGTTAATTTTTATTTATTTATTTACTTGCATAGGTGAAGTCTTTTTTGTTGTTATTGTTGCTGTCATAAAATATCAAAACATTCACCCCACCCCACTTCCCAGCATCAGAGAAATGTCTTATATGCCCTCTGATTTGTAAAGATAGTACAGGACAAAGTTCACCTAGCAATCATAGTAATCCAAGGCTTATAGAACCTGCTTTTGAGCAAGTTCAATTCTAGGTCTTGAATTCATGCAAAAGATGAGCCTGCATCTGGACGAGTCAGAATGGATGGCAATAAGTTTGCATTTTGATACGTTTTTCTTGTTCACTTTGTTATGGCTTTCAGATCATAATTTTTCACTCCCGCTTCATAAAAGGGTATGCAATAATCCTTGCTACAAAGTCACAGAAACTTTTACTAAACTAAAATATCAAACCTTGAAGCATAGTTTCTCCAACTAGGTCTATGTACTTCTGAAGGTGGCGCTCCCCTTTTTCCACTTCCCTGAAGACGTCTTTGATTTATACCCCATCAAAGTGGCATTTTGGACAGCCTTGCAGTATTAAAATCATGGTGTTTGTGTGCGAGCTACTCTTCAAGTGTGAGGAACAGCAAAACATCTGAAGGGCCCAGAAAAGAGCAGTGGCGTGTTTAGAATTAAGGTTACCCAAGGAAATTCCTTGGTGTAACTGCTCTTTTTCGTTTTGCTTCTTTCCTCACCCATTAAGTTTTCAATTTTCTTAAAGATATCTACTTTTGGGGGGGGGCGGATATAAAGGAAAGGTTTATATAGAAGAGAAATGGAACATCGAGGAAAGCATCCCAACCCAGTCCTGTTCAAGGTCTTAAGTCTGATTTTAGCCCATATGTCCGATACCACTCTATAAAGTCTCCTTCTGATTCATACACCATGTGCCATGATGCCATGGCAATCACCAGCCAGTGGGTGCAGAGTCTTGTGTGTCCAGCAGCAGTAGAAGCATCTCAGTGCTGGCAGGAGTCTCTCTGTGGCTTTTCCAGCCCCAGAAGTCTGGTTCCATCAGAACAAGTCCATGTGGCTTCCCCAACTCCTCCAGGTTCCAGGACTCAGGATCTATCAGCACGACACCATCTCGTCTTGTCAGCAGAACAACTCAAAGATATCTACTTAATAAGCTCTAGTGTTTATCCTGTGTCCTTTGGCAAAATCTGTCAAAATGACCCCTCTAGAATCCCAAAACACCGACCCCAGAGCATTCTACACTGACTTTTCTCCCTCCAAGTGAACTGACCCAGCATAATTCTTCAGAAATCACTCCTTTGATTAGACTTCTTATAAACCCAAGATGATATTTTCTGTAAGAATTTGTCTGCAGCCTTTGATTGATCACACAGACATACTGAATTGACTTTGTTTAGAACAAAACATGGATATATGGACTGGAACTGTAGTATCAATACTGTTTAACTTGTCCCAGTACTACACTGTTGATCCTGACTGATGGAAGAGGACAGAGTAGAACTGGCTCATAGGATTCTGAAGACTGAAAATCTTTGCTGCAACAGACAGCTCTCTTTGTCTCTCATGGAGCAGCTGAGGGTTTCTCTCACCTTTCAGCTGTCATCCCAGTGCTTTAACGACTGCACCACCAGCGGTCCTTACTTATTTTTATATGAAAAGATCATCAAAATGCAGTACTCTAAGGTGAAAGATTATCTAAAATGTTTCTGAAAAGACTTTCTTTTCATTGAAAAAGTGAGATTACCGAATATTTTCACTTAAAAATAATTAAACTTCAGATATCTCCCATATTCTAATCATCTTATATAAAAATGAAAATTCCCTTAATACTAAAGTATGTAAGATGAGGCTTCCTCCTCTCGCGAAGCGTTTGCAGTTTCAGAAACCCACAGGGGCAGTTTTAATTTGTCCTATAGAGGTCGCTCTGAACTGAAGTGTACTAGAAGGCAATGAGTGAATGAATGAGTCTTAATGACTTGTTCTTAGGATGGAGTAAAAACTGAATTATGACAAATGATACATACTGATTGTGGGCTATTTACTGTAAACTATTTCAAAAAGAGAAATGAATGAATCTTTAGATTAAGCCTGCTTTATAATTCGTTGTAAAATATTTTTTCACTTAAATTATAATATTGCAACATGCTTGCAGTAGACAGGTAATTGAGCAGCTTTTACAATATTTAAATTTAATGTACAATGTTAACTCAGGACAAGTCATTTTTCAGGGCAACCTTGTATGTAAGATTTCAATTTAAGAATTGCTGTACTTGGAATCCAATTCTGACATGTGTATTACTTATAGGAAAAGAGATTTCAAAAATGGATAAAATTACTCTCTTTGAATTTTCTATGTAAGAAAGCAAACATTCTATTAATTTTCCAAAACAAAGAAAAAGTAAAAGTATACAGCCTTAATATGAAAATCAGTATTTATCCAAAGAAGACAGCAGTCTTCCTTCTCCATTGAGAAAATTCCTGTTAATGGGATTGCTTGTCAAACAGTGGTGGTATTTGTATGTTGCAGGTGACTGATACCTTGCTATGGTTTGGTAAGTGACTTCTGAAGTTAGTTTTGACTTAAGAAGCAGCACTGAGTGAGGGTCACTTCATCGCATCCATTTTTGTCCTTTTCAAAGATTTATGAATGGTATATTTCTTGGTCAGATGTTCTAAGATCAGCCAAATTTGCTCCTGCTTTCAAGGTGGAGAAAGACATTTGTCCACGGTCCGTGAGTGTCCTTGGGATGCTGTGGCAAAGCACCTGGTAGCCAAATCAAAGGCAGGCTGCGTCTAACTCACCAGGCTCCGCCCCGGAAAAAGATGTGATGAGTTAGAATTGCCTGTGTAGCATTGCATTATGTTCTTCATTGGCACTCTTGGAGAATAACTACCATAGTGTCTGAGGAAAGGAATAGTGCCAGCATTTTAGGCTCTCCATGAATAAATCTTTGCGTAAGTTTAATGGTCAGAAATTGGCATGAAGAGAAAGGTTCTTCTCCATAGCTCATTAATTTAATTCATTAATTAAGAGAATACATTATTAAAATAGATCAGTTTTCATATTAAAGACATCCTCATACTTAAAGTAGATGTGAAATCTGTAATAATTACCAAAAAATGTGGTAGACATTTAATAATCTTCTTTAGATTCGGTTCATTAAGTAGGAAAGAAATTTAACTAATATCTAGGACATGCATGGATATTTTCAAATCCATTTTCACATTAGAAAAATTAATGGTGAAAAACCAACCAAACAAAAATAGTACTTGAAATTGCACTCACTGTTTCCTGTTTGGTGCCATTCATGAATAGGAGTTGCCCACAGACAACTAATGTTCCGTGTCATATTCCTGTCCCATTTTCTTTTGCCTTTCATTCCCATAGAGCAAATGAGTGTATTTCAGATCCTCTTCATAGGTTTGAATGATATCTAGATATATGAATCAATGAAAACTCTTGAGTATTTTTAGGTGGAATATTTAAGTGCATTTCTCAAACAAACCAAAGTCAAACTTTCACTCTATCTGAGCAACAGGCGTTTCTAGAAACCCTTAATGCTTGCTTTTTAAAATGTGAATATTCTGTTAGTGTTTTAGAAAATCTTAATTCTCTAAAGACCAACAGGAAGGAGCTATGTTAAATGGTTAACAAGTGGATTAAGTTTAGAACTTCCTAGCAGCCTAACAGGTGGTCAGTCAGGTTTATAATAAGAAAATTACATCTATTTATTCAAGAAATGAAACTAGCCAAGTGGAAGGATAGCTTTCTAAAACAGATGCATCACTTTAGTCTGCAATGTTTTGTATGCTTATTCACATCTATCATGGTCTCTGAGCCCCTTTGTAGTTCGAGCCTGATAACTGTAAGTCAAGGGAAAAGATGAGATGTGGCAGCAAAGCAAAGTGCAGGATGAGTACTTAAACAAACGGAAAACATACTCGGTATCATGGTTATAAACAATGTATGTAGAAGTCACCAGGAAAATGCTACAGCTTCTGATGGACCCAGGAGGGAAACAAATTAGCATTTTCAAAATAGAAAGAGCATGTAGTCACATGGAATGACTGAATACACAAGAGAGTAATTAAGATGTGAAAAACGTGAATCGCATGATGCCTTTTACCAAGAAAGATTCCAATGAAGTTCCTTTAGAAAGCTCTCCTTCGCTCATTCTTTTAATGAATTCCTGGTTTGGAGAGAAATGATTTCTTCTACTGGTCATCACTATAGCCATAATCTTGGGTTCTTCTCAGAACCCTCAGCTTGTCTAGGGAGGGCATCTATCAGAGTGAAAAACAGCCTGTCCTGGGGAGCGATCCAAATGCTCAGTATCTACTCTGGAGAGTTTATAATAAATATGACATAGCTGAGCCCTGAGAAATTTCTTTGGGGCTGAGCAGCATTTGAAGCCTATTTCAAATATTTAAAATTCAAGAAAAATGGTGGCTAATCGTGTGATCTTGAAGGGAGTAAATGTTCCCATTTTCAATGTAATCAGAGTCAGCATCTGTACGTCTTTTCTTTTTCTGCAAGGGCAGTTTGAGGGTCAGGCTGCTGCCTTCGTAAAGCTGCTGGATGCATGAAGTGGCTCGTATCTCAATGGTGTCTCAATTTTACTCACAGGCCAAATTCAAAAAATGTGTAAAAAAGGTTCAAATCCTAGTATCAAATCACTTTCCTTTCAACCCTGGCTTTTGCAGCACTAACATGGGACAGAGCTGTTGTTTTGACCAATCATGAATGCCCAGTCCCTGACCTCCTTCCAAGCTTGTTCACATCCTTTGACCGGCTTCTTTATACTTGTTTAGGAGATATAAGATAAGCTTTGCAATACCACATGTGCAATGAAGCCAGTGCAAGTACAGTCTACATAAACTTGACAAGTTCAATTCACAGAGAAAGCTGAAATGTCAACAAGATCTTCGTCAGAAGGTTACAACACTTCCGTGATATAATTATTATTATTATGTTATCTTGCTTAGCAACAGATTATGGTTTGTGTAAGCTAAGTAATTCCTTTGGAGGTTGGCATTGATATGATTTAGTGCATAAGATGTTGTGTTCTTGTTAAACTACAAAGAATTAATCCCACTTGATTTCACAAATAGCACCTGCACAAGCCTGCTATATTTGTCTCCACAGAATGTGTCAGAACAAAATTAAGCAGGACTGACAGACTGAATTATCAAATCCTCAGCATGTCTGCTCTGTAAGAAACCTGCTCCCTTCTTCATACTGTATACTTGCCTGAAAATTAACCCTAAACTAGCCAAGCTTCAATGATTCAATAATTGTAACATGCATTTTAAACCTAGCTTCAATGTCCACAACACTAATCTTCTGAAATCAATTCAAAGAGATTCAGAATCAACTAGAGTAACTTAGGATATCGATAACAAGTGAGATATCAACATGGGTACAAAGTGTTTTGTAGGTTCAATGTGGGAACTAATAATTTTCTAAAGCCATCAGACCTAGGATTTCTATGCAGATATTGACATGATCTCAGCCAAGATCAGCTGAACCAAATTCAGATGACCAGAGTCACTTAGATGAGTAATAAACACATGAGAAGTAATGAGTTGTTTGAAGTTGTTAAGTTTCTTGCTTATATATTTGTTTGATTTAACCCCAAAAATGGCCTAATGTGTTAGTCCGGATAGACTAGAGGAACAAATTTCAGAAACACGCACATAGGTATAAGGAAAGGGTTTATATACAAAAGAAATGTGACCCTAAGAAGGCTGCCCAATCCAGTCCAGTGCAAAGTCATAAGTCCAATAATAACCCATATGCCCAAAATCAGTCTAGAAAGTCTGCTTCCGACTCAGGAAGTCACAGGTCAGTGGGTGCAGAATTCTGGTGCTGGCAGGGTTCTCCCCATGGTTCCTCGCTTCCAGGGCTCAGGTCCATTAACAGCATGCCACTCCAGTTTCAGAGGTCTGTCTTCATCAGGGCAAAGCCGTGTGGTCTCTCCACCGGCTACTCCAGCCTCCCAGCTGCCGCCATTCTGTGTTGCCTGGTTAATCATCTCTCAAACTTCCAACAACTGGGGAATATAGCTTCTCATTTTCACGAGGGAAATATCATGAGATTTCCCAGAAGTCTCAGGAGAAAGCCATGGCTACACGGAGGCCTCATTGGCTACTCAATGGCTTTCTCCAGATTAACAGGCCAAACTTCACCCCTACATTTCAATCATAAAAGTAACATAAGTACATGACTACCACACATAGAGACAGAATAGAGCCAAGGAATAGCCCTTTGGTAGTGTAGGCCTTTGCATTTGGAAATGGATTTTTGTGCAACAAACAAAAGGGCTTATCTAGCTAGAATTGGGTCTTTCATTCCTAGTGATAGATTGCTTTATAAATGATTACATGTTTAATACATACACATATGAATAAATTTGTGAAATGAATGCAATATTCCTTTACTAATATCTCTTTCACTAGATATGTATTCTCCATGTTTTGGATGTCTCCTCACTCGATCTCAAACTTCTCTTTTTTCAAGGATAATTTTAATTGGTTTATAGGCATATGCTTCACATATCATACACTTTGATCTTTCTACCACATCAAGAAGAGTTGTACAATCATCGGTACAATAAATTTCAGAACATTTTCTTCTCGTACTCATTGTGCTAGATTCCTGCCTTCGCCTCCTTTGCCAGGCCCCTGGGTAATTATTAATCTAGTTGCTCTCTCTACAGATTTACTAGTCCTGGATTCCATATACAGAAAAATAATACAGAACACAAACAAGAAGCAGACAAGTACAATGAATAAAAAATTGCACTCAGCAACATTTACTAGACACAATAAAGCCCCAACCAAAATTGATGCAGACAATTTTAAAATTGAAACAACTCAAAGAGATCAAGAGGGAGATGAAATGGTGGGGATTATGTTTTAACCTAATAGTTGCCATAATTTCCTTTGCTTTCACAATGCTCTCTAATAGCAACATCATTCACATCCCTGGGCTATCTTCACCAAGCAGGCACCAGAGGCTTGATCTTTGTATGGACCCTAAAAAATGGAAAGTGGATTTTGGGTTTCCACTGTTATCCAGAGGCTTCTGCAAACCAGGTGTTCAGAATTTAAGCTCTGATACAATTCTCTCCTTCAGATTTGTATTTTATTATTTATAATCCTTGGATTAAGCAGGCTGGTGTGCATTTTCTATGAGTACTGACTTGAGGTCTCGCTTACATAAACAGCTACTTATTTTAAGACAAGAGCTTCAGGCCCTCGATTCTATTCTTTCCGAGGGCTGCGCACCACGTGGCTTACTTACCACTCTGCTTTATCATGTCAGTGATCTTCTGCTGTCTAATGTAAGCCCATGTTGACATTTCCCTCTTAGCTAGAACACCTAATTCTCTTTTTAATTGGCATGAGAAGATGTTCAGGTATAACTTGAAAATCCTCCAGTTTCTCCATTTATTAGGAAGTAGCTTGTTGGTCTCGTTGTGAGGATTTTTAATTTTATATTTTTTATGTTCATGTGTAAGTCACACTGAATGCTGCAGTCTGGGATTTTTTTGTTTGTTTGTTTTGTTTTTTACCAGTAAATGCCTGGAGTCCTCTTTACTTTTGGTAGCAAAGGCTGTGCTCTCGGTGTATAACTGATTGTTATAAAATTTCCTGCAATCTGAATGCAATTCTTCATACAGTCCATCTTTTTGTATTATTTTGCTCACAAAACAGACTGAATAAGTGTAGTGGAAAAATATAACTCACGCACACATCTTTCTTGATTTGAAATCACAAACATTTCCCCTTGTTCCAGTTGGAAAATTGCTTCTTAATTTATATACAGGTTCTTCTGGAATATGATAAAGTGTTCTGAAATTTTCATTTTTTGCAATCTATCTATAATTTGCTATGGTTCACAGAGCCAAATGCCTTTCCATAATGAGTAAAATGCATTTTCCTGGTATTCATTGATTTTAGCCAAGAAGATTCACCTGAAGACCATAGTGGTGCCTCTTCCTCCATGTGCTCTTCTGAATCTAGTTTGAATTCCCAGTACAAACAGCTATGTACTGCTTTAGTTGTTTTTGAATTATCTCCAGCAAAATTGTATTTATTTATGATATTCAGGATATTACTTGATAATCTCCACATTCTGTTTGATTAATCCTCTTTGGAATTAACACAAATATGAATCTCTTCTGTCCAAATAGTTGTCCTTCACATTTCTTGGCAGAAATAGTGAGTGCTTCCAGTGTCGTGACCATTTGTTATCTCATGAGTAGTTAATTTACAAAGCAAACCCCAGCAGGGAGAGATTGGAGAGTGGGGGTGGGGGGCAAAGACACTAAATGAAAAAGCCCCAGAGAAACTCACCTGATGTGTCCCTGACCCAGAAGGGGGACATAGTCCTGGGTTGTTTTACACTTAAAAGCTTAAGTCCTCATTTAAAATTAGCAGGGCTGGGGTGGAGTGGGTGCTTCTTTTCCCAATAGTTCTGTCTTTAAAACTTTTTAAAAACTTTTATTTTATTTGTAAAATACCATTTCAGTTCCCACTTCTTCCCCCAGCAGTACAGGACTTGCTCACTCTTAGGGGAGGTTGGACTCAAGTAGGGAGTCTGGGATGGGGGTGGGTGGAGGTGGAGGTGGGTGGGGGTACTGGTGTGGGAAAGTGCAGGATGCTGTGGTAGAGAATGGGTTTTGAGCACCACGAGAACCCAGCTAGAGTTCCCATGAGTAGTTAATTGATAAATTAAGGTTGCTCTCTCATGAAAAGTTAATTGATAAATTAAGGTTGACAAAGACTTGATTTTACTTGGAACGAAGAATCAGATGATGTATTGCTTTGGGTCAATCTTCTACAAGGGACCTTGTTCAAGGAGTTGAAAGCCATGATTTCTCTTTGAGGTATAAGATGCAGGTGATCCAAGCATTATCTCCCAGTGCCTCTTAGGTAGTTGGACCCTGAGCAGTGGCTAATGAAAATTAAAATGATGCAATAATGAAATATTGAATTATGCTATTGATGTAGAAAATCGAATGGACTGTTGGGAAATTAATGATTCTGTCAGAGTGAGGGTGGTGAGACATTTTTTAACTTATTTTGGACATGTTATCAGGAAGGACATCAAGGTTGCTTAATAGAGTCGGGTTTAAAAAAAAAAACTCAGAAGACACTAAGGTATATATTGACTGAGTGGATTAAGATAAATATTAACAAGGGCTGAGCCCTGGTGGCTTAGTGGTTGTGCGCGGGCCTGCGGCCCACAGGGATGGAGGTTCAATTCCAGCAGTGGAGCTGAGGCTCCTAATCCCACCACCGGAGAGCAGTGATGCCTCCCCCCCCAATAAAAAAAAAAAGATAAATACCAACAATGGGCTGAGACACAGTCACAGGATGGAGAAGGTGCTAAACCTCGATCATGACTTTGAGTGACTTTTCCTGGAAAGAATTTTGTAACAGAAATGTCAGATTTCCATCCTTTTCTCATGTGCATCATTGCTAGCACTTTACATGTATCTCATCTTAATGCCCCAACACCTCTGTCTTGGACTGCAAGGATGCCTGGTTTCATTCATTTTTATTTTATGGCTTCCTGAAGATACTATGTTTTTGCCAACTGAAAGTTTATGGTCACTCTGCATGAAGTGGGGCAATTGACACCATGTCCCCTAACATACGCGCTCATTTTTCATCAATCTCTGTGCTGTATTTTGATAATTTTACATAATTTCAAACTTTTTTCATAAGGATATTGCACAGGTGATAGATTGCAGTATAGCTGAAATAACTTTTGTATGCACTGGCAGACAAATCTTTTATGTAAATTGTGTTACGTGCAATGATCTGGAATTAGATCTTGCAGGTATGCCTGCACCATATATTTTGGTATAAAGTGTATTTCATCTAGTCAAAATTGTGTTGGATATAATTGATTGATACCCAATTCAAATAGATATTAAATATATTAACATATATATGTATATATGGGCTGGAGTAACAGAATTAAATAAGTGCAAATAGATCTCAAATAGCTCATTCTCTTTGTGTGTGTATGTGTATGTTTCTAATTTTCTGCTAATCCTTGACTTTTTTCCTCTTCATTTTCTTCAGTTGTAGAGAGAACCTTCAGGTTAAGGTGGAACGAGTAATTCAGGCATTCCATCAAAAAGAATTCACTTTTTCCTGGTATTCACATAAAACTAAAAGCAAGATATGGAATGAGTTAGCTTAGGGTACATGAGCATTCTCCTGTGAGGAAAAGGATATTGTGATAAACTAACATGGAGAATGGGCCCAATGTAAGCAAAAGAACTAGGAAAGCGTAGTTGAGGACAGAATTGATAGCTCTTAGATTCAAATTCACGTATTTGTTTTTGATATAAAGATATATTGTTTACACATATTTAGGTTTGTAAAGCATTCAATAAATATTTGCTTTACAAATACATGATAAATAAGTGTTTTAACAATTTTTTCATTCTCTAGCAAAGATAAAAAGAAAAACCTAAATGCCTTGAAATACAGATTAATTGAATACTTATTTAATACAAACCTTCCTCAAGGAAAACATGATTAAGAGATGTAGCGCTGATGTTTGGATAAAGATATTGTTTATAATTCATAACTTAGTTATTAAATGAACTCAAATCAATAAGCTGCACACTTTCACACACATAACATATTGCTTATTTACTTACTGTTTTTATTACAGGTTTGTGCAAGTTCATGTTCTTGGCAACTTTCATAAATATTTACCCTCCCTCTTCAACTAGAGTAATACTAGAATTAATTTAGACTTTTAAAAATATTCTTATCTATAAGATATTTAATATAAAATCATAATGTTATTTTATCTTATTAGAAGGTGTTGCTATCTTTTTTATCTAGGACACATTGAGTGTGTGTTTTTTCCTCTTCAGCTCTCTATTAGTAACCATTACTCACAGTAGTTTTATAGACCAATGACCAAATTTCTGTATTAAATAAAATGTATTTATTTTAAAAGACAAAGACTTAAACCCTCTTCCTTTGTAGGTTCCAAGGGAAAAAAAACAAAAATCAACCAAACAAAATACCCCATCAAGTATTATAGCATAGTAAATTATATCTTTACTTTCATTTTATTTATTTCATCTTTTGTAGGAGAGATAAGGCAGTCACCATGGTGGCACAGTGGTTTGGAGTTGGTCTCCTGACTGTAAATTCCGTGGTTCATAACCACCAATTGTTCCAGGAGGAAGATGAAGCTTTCCTTTTCAGTGAACAGCTTGGAAACCCAGAGGGGACAAGTGTACCCTCACCAATGGAGTTAGTGAGTCATTAATGACTGTGTGGCAGTGAGTTTGGAATTTTGGAGAGAGGTTAGAAAATATGCTGAAATCTCTGCTAGAATTTCTGTGTGTAGTTTCTTAATTTCTTGTTATCCAGTGTAATTAATATAAGAAAACTATTGAGCTTGAACGCTATGGCATATTTTATATGATTTAATGAATGATTCAGAAATTGCCTTAATTTGTATGACAGAAAATGTTTCAATGCTTTTAATGTTAAAACAAAAATATAATTTGTTAATTTGCTGTGTAAGAAATCCTGTGCCCAAATACATTATGACAAGTACATATCAAGTAAAATATCTTAATAGTGTAAAAGTAGCACTTTTGATTGTCATAGCAACAACCTTTTTTTGAGTTACTGCATATATAATCATGGTCGATTATTCAATCAAGGTAAGTCTTAACATTTGCAATTTTTATGGTTATTTCTATGTCTTTATGTATTG
Organism: Nesogale talazaci; assembly: GCA_004026705.1. Lineage (NCBI taxonomy): Eukaryota > Metazoa > Chordata > Mammalia > Afrosoricida > Tenrecidae > Nesogale > Nesogale talazaci. Next base: position 16,623 of record PVJH01015749.1, on the reverse strand, counting down.
TGGTGCATGTTTTAGGGTATTACAAATTGTAACATAAGAAAGGGTTGTATGTTCTTAGAAAACAAATTATCCAAAAAGATTCCACAAAAGCAGGGTCAAACATAGTCCTTTCAGGCATGAGCTATAAAGCAGCACTCTCCAAAAGACTACAAAGTGTCTAATACCTAAAAAAAAAAAAAAAAAAAAACCCAGCCTGGATACATAAAACAAGGGCTCAAGGAAAGAACAATTGTGAGGATGACACAGGTTAGGACAGTGTCTAGTTCTGTCTTACATAAAACCTCTGTGTTGCTGAGTCAGAGTCAATTCGATGGTACAGAACAATGCTACGTCTATCTGGATGCATGTATGTGATTGTGTAATATATCCAGGAGTTCTTTTCACACATTTCATGTTAATACAATATTTCCATTTTTATAAAAAAATATCCCCATAGATAAAATAACATGTTTATCCCTAAATTTAATAACGTGAAGTTTCATAAAATGTTTCTATTTTAATGTTCATTATTTATTCATTGAAAGTAATGAGCAATGTTGATAAATAAGGTCAAAAGGATTTTAGAGAAGAAAAAACTTGACAACAGATAAATAGAAACATTTCTAAGAACAACTCAACTCAGCATTAGCATACCTAGGCCAATGTTATAAGCAAATGTCTGTTATTTCAATAAGACCTAAAGAATATGAGGCAGAACCCTGTGATGGGAAGCATATGGAGTATTTATGTCAATAAAATCAGGTAATTGGAAAATCCCATAATAGATAATAGATTTTCTGTTACATTCAGAAAAGGATACCTACTCTCTGGACTGTGAACAAGATATACAAAAAAATGAACATCATATGAAATGTAGTGAAACTCTTGTGTCCTTAACTAGGCCTAAATGCAACTAAGAGCTTCAGTCTAAGTTCATGCTCCATTTGGAACAAATCAAACCAAATACACTGCTGTAAAGTCAGTCCTGATCCAGAATGACGCTCTACAGGGATTCTGAGGCTTTAAAAACCTTTTCAGCTCCTTTTAACAGTAGCGTCAAAAGGGGTAATGCTCATAATATATTTGATTCATGCAATTAATCATAGCTTGTCTTTGGGACATGTCATTAGAAGCGATCAGTCCCTGGAAAAGAACATCCTGTTTGGTAACTTAACTCACTAAGTTCACGGCCAACAAGTCGGCGCTGATGTATAGGCACTCGACAGGGCAGGCTAGAAGTACCTCTTTGGGTTCCCAAGACTGTATTTGTTTAAGGGAGTAGAAAGGCCAGCTTTTCTCCTGCAAGCTCTTTGTGGTTTCATACTGCTGATCTTGTGGAGCGCAGCCCAAGGAGTAACCACTGTGCCATCAGAGCTCGGTTTATGAAGGGCCATCGAAGAAGAAGAAGAAGAAGAAGAAGAAGAAGAAGAAGAAGAAGAAGAAGAAGAAGAAGAAGAAGAAGAAGAAGAAAAGAAGAAGGTCATCAAGGAGATGGATTGCCACCCTGGCAGCAATCATAGGCTCTAGCATAACAATGGTAGTGAGAAGGCACAGGCCCTATTTGGAAGTGTTTTGTTCTGTTGTGCATAGGCCTGCTAGGAGTTGGGTCTGACAATAGCAACTAAGAGTAATAGCGTGCATATTTTAAAGAATATAATCATAAGAAAATTGGAGAAATTAGAAGACGGAACACAGCCATACATAGGAAAATGGAGGAGTCCGTTGAGTTTATTTTAGGATATTCAATTCTGAAAGAATACTTTCTCTATACATATGCCTCAAGACATTTTGAAGATAATGGCCAGATATGATTACAAGTCAGGCTTTGTGATAAGCGAACAGGATACCAATTTGGCTTTCTTTGCTGCAGGAGACTAATCAAAAGTCAGGGACATTGGTGTGTCTGAATCAATGGCCGATTCCTTGTATTCATGACAGAGGTTTGGGTTCAAATCCTGGAAAATGAACCTTATCTACAGCTGGTAACCATCGGTCAGTGGAATAATTGGAATGTTGTTATGATAATTAATATATTTCAGCAGAGCTTCCAGAGTTAGTTGGACTATGAAGAATAACTTGTTTCTGTGATCTGTTTCCAAAATTAGCCAGTTATAACATTATAAATCACAATAATTCCATCTTACTCTGCATGGGGCCGTCATGGTTCAGGGATTAACTTGCTGAAAGCTAACAGTAATTAATAGTCTGTATATCTCAGGAGCGGCACTAGGTAGCTCTCACGACCACCAGAGGCAGTGATGCAAAAAAAAAAAAAATAGTCTGTATATTCTCCACTTTTAAATACAACTTCTGATTCTGCCCATCCCAAGATCTTTATTCGTAAAATACTTACTCAGAACCCTTTAAGGAAGGTATTTATGCATTATTACTCTTTCTAATCCAAATTTTCAGATACAGATTATATAATACATACCTAAACATTCTATTAGCTTCTCTGAAAGCTACCCCTTACATTTCCTATAATGAAAGCAACCCCTACATTTCCTATAATTTAACACCTTCAAATTCATTTTTCAATCATTCAACTCCTAGCAGGCCTATGCACAACAGAACAAAACACTTCCAAATAGGGCCTGTGCCTGCTCACTACCATTGTTATGCTAGAGCCTATGATTGCTGCCACAGTGGCAACCTATCTCCTTGATGATCTTCTTCTTCTTCTTCTTCTTCTTCTTCTTCTTCTTCTTCTTCTTCTTCTTCCTATTTTTAAGATTCTGTATTGTGATTCTCATTTTCACAATGATTTAGATGTTAAGAAATATTACTCAGCTTCTCTTCATTGTGGCAACAGCTAGCTCATGCTTAAAAGTTTAATATATTTATTAAACAAAATCTATACAGTATCTCTCTTGCTAATTATATGATTTGGAACAAACAAAAACAAGGATCTTTCTGTATTTTCATTGCTACTGGGAAGCAATCCTAAAGTGACTTTTTTCCTGTATATCAGGATTCTTATGTGGAAGCATTATAATATTTTTCTTTCAGATCTGGTGAATAAACCTTGTATTCACCATTGTTTGCATTTAACTACTGTGGTTAAAGTGTGTGTCAGCTTGACTGGGCTGCAGTTCTCTGGTTTGGCAACTTCCATCACCCTGGCTCACATTTAACGTCAGGTGATCTTGCCAGCATGATGGGATCTGCCACGAGCAGTCGCTAAGTGGAAGGAGTGACCTCGGTTGGGTCTGCACTGAGTATGGATGCTCAGAAAACTAGCTAGCTGTTTGTTCGCTCGGAATCCTGTAACCAGCTCTCACCATCTGACCTCTGAAGCCCTAGTCTGAGCCTGCACCCCGCTGTCCTCTGTGCTCATCTTGAAATTCTCTGGCCTCTGTTATGCCGATACTATGTCTGATATCTCAACCAGGGACTTGTCAACCTTTGCATTTTATGTCAGCCATTCCCTTGAGGTAAATCTTTATCTCTCTTTCTTTGCTTTTCTATTTCTTACGCACAAACACACAACTTGATACACTTTGAGTTTGCTCGGCTCTGCCAGGATACTCAGTGGTCTGATAGTTAGATCGTGTCCCCTTCCCCAGGGGCTGTGGAACAGAATGTAATCAATTCCATGCTTACGTCTGCAGTGAGCAACAGTTGGAGAGGTTTGGGAGGAATGTAGCCTCCTTACACAGCCCCAATGAAAGGAAGGTTCCTCTGGAGTGTGGCCTACTCCTAAGTAAGCAGACTTTCAGAAGGCTTGCTGCCCTTCTGACTGCTCTGGATTTTGTGTCCATATTAGCAATTTGCAGTTCTTTGAACTTGAGCCAATGGACCACCATACATGATTGCCTGGGAGCTCTCGGTAGCTTGCCCTACTGTCTGCTGACCTTGTATCCTGTTGACTCTGTCTCCATCTCCAGTGGCCTTGCTGCTTCATGGCTTATCAGTCTCAACAGGAAATTCTTGTACCTCAATATCTGACCTACATACTGGAACCTCTTCTGTAGCGGTATGAAATACACATTTCTGTCCTCGTATACACATACAAACCAAAATACATATATTCATTCATAAGAAACGAAAAAATCCACTGCCATTTAATTAATGCTGATTCATAGCAACCTTATAATTCTGCCCCTTGTGTTTCCAAAACCGTAGCTCTTTACAGAGGCAGAAAGCCTGAAATTTCCCCTCCTGGGCAGCTAGTGGGTTTGAACCAGGGACTTTTCACTCATTTAATAACCCAATACATAATCCATTACTCAACTAGAATTCCATATATATGCATAGAAACTTCAATGGTTCTACTTTCCTAGATAATTCTTTTTAAGAGAATGGTTATAGATTTAACTGTCTTCGATTTTACGTTTTAAAAAGTGAGTAGATTCCACCGGGTATTATCCGGCTAACATCAGTGAGCATAATTCAGATTTCTTAAGATAAAACAAGATAAAGAAAAGGAAAAACAGGTAATTTTGTTTTCTTCAATATTTCTTGATCTCATTGAAATTTGTTCATCATGTTGTACATTCAACAGGAGTTCTGATTTTTATACTGCATATTCAGCAGTTATAAAATAGAAAATGTTCACATAGTATGTCTTTGTTTCCTAGCTTTGGTATTCACAAATAGAATGTCCTTATACATTTTTCTATTCTAGCTGTTATACTTTTTCAGGAATAGAAGTATTCCTAGGTTAATTAGTTTCTCACAAATATATTTGTGAGAATATATATATGAGTTATATATATATTATATATTATATATTATATATTATATTTTATATATATATAAATATACATAAGAGTTTCTGGAAAGAAAAATGTAGCAAAAAAAGAAAGAAAAATATAGCTTCTTAAATAGAAGAATAATTAGAGACCACCCTCTAATGTTTTTCAAACATGACACTTGGACAAATATTTAATGAATTTTAAAAACTAATGACATAACAAATACTTATTACTTGATTTTTTCTAAAGATCCAGAATTACATAAGAACAAAAAGTTGAAATTGCCTAAAAACAAACTATAAGTTTGTCATCAGTATAATTTGAAAATGTGTGAATAGAATGCATTTTCTTTGAGACAATGCTTTTTTGGAAGATATGCTCGTTCTTCCCAGTGAAAACTGAAATGGTATGTTGTACAATGGTCCAAGGGTAAGAGTCAATAGGTTTTTGTGTCCTGGTTTGGTTTTACCTCACTAGGTCACTGCTATCCAGAATTGGGTTGCATGAGATGGTCAAAATGGAAAGATCTAGGTAGAGTAATTCATAAAAGTGACCTCTACCTTGTTCAATGACTGAGATCAGACAGTATAAACTTTTGGGGGCTTTAAAAAATGAATCTGTCAAATAATAATGTTGGAAGATGGACTATCAATCTACAGAGAGCAGAGTCCACAGAAGTGCCACACCTCTGCTGCCGACTGAAAGTTGAGATAGCCCTCAAACCACCTTCAAATTCAATAGTCCTCTAGAATCACATCCAGATCCCACGGGAAGCTATGATTGTCATGGTTGTGGTTTATGAAAGGGAAAGGATACAGCTTCCACCCAGCCAAGGGAAGAGCTCCAGGATTAGGGGTCCACATGCACAGTTTCCATTCACCTACTTCCTGTGGAAACATGGGTGCACTGCCAACTCTTATGGAAAATGACATGTGAAATCACGCACTGAGTCAAATCACATCTGAAAGTTCCCCTAACCATTAGGGTCCCGAGTATTTCATGGGAAACGATCAGAAACGACGTTCATGGAGGAGCTCTACATTCCGATACCTAAAGGCTAACACCTTTAGTTACCAGATTTCGAGTGTTTGAAACGCATATTCTGGGGTCCAAAGTTTCCCTCCTTAATCACCTAGACTATCAGGTAGAACATTTCGTAGGACCAACTGATCACCTCCTACCATGCAGGGTAAAGACCAGATTTCTCTTTCAGTAAAAAGATGGCTCTCCAGTCCTAGTATTTTGTACATTTTAGCTGGATCCAGTTTTGCCAAACAAGATCTGTCAAGAAAGAAAATAGCAGGTTGCCTACCAAAGTGGAAATAATATTTACTAGAAGCTTTTAGGAGAATTCCTGCTCTATATGTATTCCAATTACACATCTATCCCACTAGTCTGGCCCGACCCCCTTCAAATAAGCAAAACAAGACTGATCTTTGGGAAAGTGCCTTGGTGTGGAAGCCAGGAGCCTAAGGGAAGTTCTCTTTCTGAGTCACCCTTCAAGATTTATGGCCTATGCTCCTTCCTTCCCTACTTCTTTCTGCCTCTTACAGAAAAGCGGAGGACAGATACAGCACATTCTGTTCTGATCATAGACACATATGTCTGTTTACAGATCTCATCATCACAGTGATCAGTGCCTTGGAAATGAAAGCAAAGGTTGCCAGTCCTAATGTTTATCTCCAAAATATCCCCTCTAGTGCCAACAGCATAACTTATCAGCACTTGTCTCTAAGCCTAATACACGTGTCCTGACAATTACTAAGAATTGAGATAACTCAAATTGAGATAACTGCAATTTGGGTCAGATAACTTCCATGAGTTAGAAAAAACTTTCCAATTCCAAGAATCCTGATTTACAAAGAAAGGCTTCAGTAACAAGATCGCTAAAAATATGAAGCAACTTCAAACTACCATATATGATTTATCTTACCAGTAGGCTATGACTACAGTTACTTAAATGTGCTCTAGTGTGATTTTTTAAAAAAAATTCTGAACACTAGGTGAAGATAACTTAAAATCAGATAATACGGGAGAGGCAAAGAATAGGTTCATCTGTTTACATGCATATTGAGTTACCTAACATTGTTTTAAAACCTCAAAACTGATATTTTTAAGATATAAAAACAAACTCTTTGGATCTGAAGAGACTTCCATTAAAACATGAAATCAATACCAAAATAAAGTTCTTCCTAAACCTCCACAATTTGAAAGTATTGACTTGGCGCTCCTTAAGTGGGCTTGACCTAAAGTACATCCTGTGACTCATATTCCAATTACTGCTACAGACTTTCTGGTCCAAATTGCTGGGAGGAAGGGAAGTACTGCTATAGATGCTTAATGTGATTAAATAACCAAGTGTACAGAGTCTTATAACAGCTGCACCCAGAGCAAGGTGCAGTGTTTCTCATCTCTTTGTTATTGCTTCACTTGTGTGATTTCTACTTGGCAAGAAGGTACAATTTGTCTCTGAAAGGAGGTCCAAGTAACAAGAATATGACGGGTGTTGAAAAATAGCTTCAAGTGGTTTTCCTAATGCTCACTACAAAGGTGGCTTATTTTGTTTTGTTTCTGTTTTAGGGGCATCACTACCCTTTGGTGGTGGGAGTAGGAGGTCCAGCCTTGCTCGTGGATTTGAACCTCCAACCTAGTGGGCCGCAGTCCCACGCACAACCACTACGCCACCGGGGCTCAGTCTTTTGGTTGCTGTTGTTTTAGGTGGCTTATTTTTTAATGCAATTATATTGAGCCCTTAATTCAAAATATGGTACATTAACTTCTTGTTTCAAACAGAGGAGAATAGTAGTTTGGACCCTGTTTGCTGGCGATCCAACAATTGAAAATTTCAGCACTCATTTCCTGAGAGTTTGTTATGGTAAGGCTTGCAATGAGAAAGAAAGAAGTTCCAGGAGATTGTGTGCAATTTGAAGCTGCCCATTACCAGCAAGTCTACATGAACTTCAAAAATGTCTTCCTATAACATTTCTGACAGGAAATTGAAAAACCATGAGGAAAAAAGTCTCGCAATTCTTTCCACACATTTGCAGTTTTAGATAATCTTGATTATAATAATTTCATTAATAAGATTCAGGGAGTTCATGCTACTTTTCCATTTTACTTATATCAGAGGAATTCATGTCCTAAAAATTTTGAAAAGGCAAAATTGTCACAGGAAATGTTAGAGTGGCAACAAGGGAAGATTATTTTAATTAAAGAATCAAACATAATTCACTTATAAATAGAAATCACACACTTAATATTAAGTTTCCAGAAGTTCAATTTATATACAAAACTACTTTTACACAGATCAGTATAAACTTTAATCCTTTAGTCTTCCATAAGGGTAGTTATTTTTTTTAATATATTAAGAATACAATTTTTGAAATGATGTGTTTCCTTATTTTCCAAGGCAGTCCTTTTTAATTAAAAGTAACATTAATTATTCTCTTTTAAGCATCATATTGAATATTTTAAAGATATACTTATTTAGATTCTTAAATATGTTTTTTTAACCCTAACCCTATATTCTTTCAAATCAATTTCATCATGCCACAGGAAACTGTCTACAATATCATTTATGAATTTTCACTGAAAAATGTGCTTGGGAGTAAAATAATTAGAGTTCTCTTTATTGGATTGTTTTGTGTTGGCTGTGGTGGTCATTTTCTCTAAAAAGGTAGTTGATAGCAATTAAGCAATCTGGAAGGTAAAAAAACTTGTTAATTCTAGCAATATTTGTGTCAATAAGATAGCTTTCTTTAATGTAGAACAGATTCTACATGCTGCTTTGTTTTGCAGTAAGTAGTCCAACAGGTTAAGTGAGGATCAAGGATTAGTTGCTATTGTATGCATGAATTTTTACAAGCTTATGCTAGACATTTTGATACATGCAATTTCCGTTCAGTCTGAATTAAAACCAGTTCTGTAGTAATCTTTGTTGGCTGTGTAACAATGAAGAGAGCCTGATTTTCTGTCAAACTTTGCAATGAGTATCAATGCAGCAAAATATGAACCAGTTGAGTTTATTATTTTTTTAAATTCTTCAAGCACATGCTTATATGATTTGTGCAAGTGGCATTTCCTTGTGAGATTCTACTTTTAACTCTTGGTAAGAATTTTAATAATTTTTTTTCGAGGGGAAACCACATATAATTTGTGTTCTCCCACAGAAACTACTAGGCATTTAGATTCTGAGCCAGGCCACCACGAGTCTGTTCCTCATAACATGACAGAGCTGTCATCAAACAAGCTGAGTAAAGAAAGCCTGCTTCATCTGCTGGATGAAGAGTAGGAGGTTTCCTATCATTTGGCCTTAACACAGACAAACTCTCCTCTGAATATGTTCAATGTGCCCAAAATTAGAGGGACTTATCTCCACTAAAAAGTGAACCAGAAGTGAGCCGGTATACATTGGGAGATTAATAGGGTGATCTTGGGTGGACATATAATAGGTACATAGTGAATTCACAACGAACAGGAGGGCTGACTGGGTGGTAACTAGACCAAATTGGAAAAAAAAAAAAATTCTGCACACCTTTAGGAAAGCATGAAAAGCGAGATTTGTGAGAATGAAGGGAATTTTGTTCCAGATTGCCAATATAAATAAACTGATCTCCTCCCCAAATGTATCACAGATCCTGGTGAAGTCTTCAATGCCCACCAAATGATTGGATGCATCTATGTAAATATCAATTGAGTAACATTAGTGAAAGGGATTAGTCAGTGTTTGTTACCCCTGCCCTGCCCCTAAGAATGAGCCGTTTTTTGAGGCATCATTAGAAGGAAAGCCCAGTACCTTCAGAAGAGAGAATTCCAGATCTCTGTGTGAAGTGGCAAAGGTCAGGAACAGAGGCACCAGTAAAGGACACAGGAACTATGGGACAGTGGAAAAGGAACAGTGTCAAGACTATAGAACTTTGAAATAGTGATAGACTGATTTCCGGGAGCAGGAAGACACAGACCAAGAACATGTGGCTGAAAGACTAAGGAAGAGAAAGAGATTTGGTTGAATTAAAAGAGGTGATTGCTATGAACCAATGACTATATCCTTACTATGTATTAATCTTGTTAATGTCCTTAAAAAGCCTCCATCATTGCCTGTGAAGTCTATTAGACCATTGCAATGAACTATTGAACCAAGCATAGATGTAGAGTGACATGAGAGAATAGAGTAGGTAAGATTGAGAGTGGAGGCATGTTTTGTGAAAATAGGGCAGCCACAGGAGGTTAGCTATGGTTCCTGAAATGACTTTAGAACAAAAACTGATTATATCATGGTAAAATATTATGAAATATTGGATCTTCCAACTGCTTTATAACTTAAAGTAAGCTAAGCATGACTCAACAACTTCAGTGCTATATTAGCTATAAATTCTGATTTGAAGATATCCTACATGACATTGTAGATATGCTCCCAGATACTTTTCATTGTTGCAATCAATTGGACCAGCACTTTGTCCTTCTGTGGTGAGTTGTGTGTTTCTGGGAGTTGGAAGCTACATCACTGGTATTTCCAGTAACAACGAGGTCCTGCCAAATGAACCAATTTCAGCAGAACTCCCAGACTAAGAACACAGTACAAAGAAGAAATAGGCTGCGCCTTAGCTGCTGAAAACATATTGCTAGCTTCTAAACAGAGACAGTGCTGGTTGGTTATCCCCTCAGGTCAGAAGGCAATGAAATATGATTGAGGAAGTGTTGTTATTTCAAAAATAGAGTTGGCCATCACGATATGAATAGAGTCCAACCTGCCAGGTAAAACCTTCAGGACTTTAATTTGATGATGGATCACAACTTCAGATGAGACAAAAGAGCGAAAAATCAACTAATACTTGGATATTGAATGTACAAGATATGGATATAGGAAAATTGGAAGTGGTCAAAAGTGAGATGGAATGAATAAAGACCCATATCCTCAGCATTAGTGGACTAATTGAATAATTTGAAACAGAGGGTACAACAAAGTAAAGTGGAATGGAATTGCATTCATCATCTTAAGAAACACCTCAAAATGCTATCTGTGATAAGATAATATCTATCCACATAAATGAAATCAAACTGATGAAACTATTATTGAAATTTCTTCACCAGCCACTAAAACTAGTGATGAAGGAATTAAATAATTCTAATCATGTATGTGATGGGTAGGTTTTTTATGCCAACATGGCCACAAAAGATTGGTGGGTCTGCTGTGACGGCACGGTCAATGAACACATGGGATTGTTTGAAGGGCAGAGATAGGAAGGGCTCAGCGAGTCCCACCCTCTCTCATTTCCGGATCTTTGGACCAGACAGCTGTGCCTGTGTTCACCCTGTGCCTTGACCTCCAAGCAACACTACCCGTGGGACACCTAATCGTGGACTGTGGAGCTGTGAGTTGAGGTTCCTTCAAGCCCTACTTCGCCATGCTCCTAGGATATACACCTCTTGAGCTGGGGGCTGTTGGACTCTGTCATCTGGCTGACTGTTGGTGACCTGCTCTGCTATTTGCTGCCTGTGTCCAGATAGCCTGAATTGCTCTACAGAGGACTACTCAGCGGCCCTCAAAACTTGAAGGACTGTCAGTCTTCTAGCTGTCTCACACAAGTGAGTTGCACCGAGTAATCTGTACTGCTTTATAGATAGTTAACTGTTTCTTCCTTATCTTATATAACTTTTCTATATAAAAAATATATAAAAAGAATTACTAGTGTCCTGATTTTATTTCTCTAAGAGAACCCTGCCTGACACAAGTGGTACCAGGAATGCTTCTAGAGAAATAAAATCATAAATATGGGTTTCTTTGATTGGTTCTCCAATCTGATTAGTCTTAAGAGCACTGGTGATGCTAATTCTAGACCTAAAGCCAGGGGCAATTTTGCCAATCCTACTAGTCCATGGTGTGAAATAGCAAAACTAATAACTAAAGTAGGAGCACTGATGGATGGGGTGCTGGTTACAGGAGAGGCTCTGGGAGAACATATGTTTGATATATTCCAGCAGTTTTGTCAAGATGCCAAGTAAAAGGAAGCTGGTTGGCTGGTCCTTCTTATGATGGACTATGTGGTTAAGGAGAGGGATTAACTCAGGGCCTCAGAAGCACGCCTTAAGTGTCGACTCACTGACATGAAGGGTTCTCTCTGTGGTACAAAGGAGAGCCTTTATGCCTGTAGTAAAAGAGCTGATATTGCTGAGAACCAGGTCCAAAGTCTCATTATGTGAGTGGCTGAATTACAACATCAGCTGCATGGCAGGTCTAGAGCAGTGTCCGAAGCCAAAATGAGGGCATTGATAGGAAAAAATTGGGACTCTAAAACATGGGATGGGAATATATGGGCTGATGATCCAGAACAGGAGGCTATTATGCCACAATTAGAAACAATTGATCCAGCCAGTCAGTAGATCTACCCCTCCCAGCTGAAGATAGTAGTCTATTATCAACAAAACAACCCACACCTGAGCAGATCAACCAACCTACTCAAGGTGAAATGCCAGGTGGTGCTGTATATCTACCATTGCCTGAGGGAGATGACTTACAAGATAGTGCTGAGAACACCCAGGAAACACCCTCACCATTGATAGTTTCTGCTAGACCTGTAACTAAAATTAAGGCAAGGAGAAAGCTCCTAAGGGTGAGGCAGAGGTGATTACTCAAGAAGAAGTACCCTATACTCACTTGAACTGCTCGAGCTTTCAAATAAGTACAAGCAAAAGCCTGGGGAGTATCCCTGGGAATGGTTACTGAGGGTGTGGGATACTGGTGCAAGAAATGTAATATTAGATCAGTCTGAGTTTCTGGATATGAGACCCCTAAGCCCAGACACTTCTTTCAATGTCTCAGCAAGAGAGGCTAAGAGAGAAACTAACTCCTTAATTGGCTGGTTTACTGAGGCATGGGATGCCAGATGGCCTAGATTAGACCAACTTGAGGTGCCTGACCTACCTTGGTACACTGTAGAAGAAGGCATCCAAAAGCTGAGGGAAATTGGTATGGTGGAATGGATCTATCAGGATACTCTCATAGACCCCAAAAGGAGGTGTCCTGAGGACATATTCTTCACTACAACCATAAGGAACAAATTTGTGAGGTGGACCCCAGCATCTTTGAAGTCTCCTGTAATTGCTATGTTGTGTGCACCAGGATTAACTGTGGGAACTGCCTTAAGTGAACTCCGACATTGCCCACAATGGGGCTGATTGGACTCCATGGTGACAGAGGGCAAGTGTCAGCACTGAATCAACAGAGACAGGGTGGACAGGGTTATAATAGAAAATAAGGTTTTCATGGTAATCAAAGCAGCCTGTCTCATTTGGAATTATGGCATAGGCTACTTAGTCATGGTGTTTCTAGGAGTGAAATAGATGGGAAACCTATTAAATATTTACGTTACCTATACAGGCAGAAAATTGCTAGATCAGGTGAACAGAGGGATAGGCAGTCATGAGCACTCAACCAATTCCCAGACTTGAGTCAGTTTACAGACCCAAAACCACTTGAATAAGGGGAAGGCCGGGTCCCTTGGAAGAAGGGCCCTGCCACATCACGGAAGGTTTATGCTGTTAGTCTTTCTTCTGGCTTTCCCCAAAGGGACCTGCGGCCTTTCACAAGAGTGACTGTTCATTGGGGGAAAGGAAATAATCAAACTTTTCAGAGATTACTGGATACTGGCTCTGAACTGACACAAATTCCAGGGGACCCAAAATGTTTTGAAGGCCCACCAGTCAAAGTGAGGGCTTATGGAGGCCAAGTTATTAATCGAGTTTTAGCTCAGGTATGCCTTACTGTGGGTCTGGCAGGTCCCAGAACCCATCCTGTGTTTATTTCCCCAGTTCCAGAAAGCATCATTGGAATAGATATACTTTGTAACTGGCAGAATCCCCACATTGGATCCCTGAAATGTTGCAAAAGGGCTACCATAGTGGGAAAGGCCAAATGGAAACAATTAGAATTGCCATTGCCTAGGAAAATAGTAAACCAAAAGCAGTACCACATTCTTGGAGGGATTGCAGAGATCAGTGCCACCATCAAAGACTTGAAAGATGCAGGGGTGGTGAGTCCTACCACATCTCCATTTAACTCACCCATTTTACCTGTAAAGAAGACAGATGGATTGACAGTGGATTATCGTAAGCTTACCCAGGTGGTGACTCCAATTGCAGCTGCAGTTCCAGATGTGGTCTCATTGCTTGAGCAAATTAATACTTCTCCTGGTACTTGGTATGCAGCTATTGATCTGACCAATGTCTTCTTCTCGATACCAACTTCAAAGGATCACCAAAAGCAGTTTGCCTTCAGCTGGCAGAGGCAGCAGTACACTTTCACAACTCTCCCCCAGAGGTGCATCAAGTCTTCTGCCCTGTGCCATAATTTAGTTCGAAGGGACCTTGATCGCCTGTCTATTCCACAAAATGTCACACTAGTCCATTATATTGATGACATTATGCTGATTGGATCCACTAAGGAGGATGTATCAAAGACTTTAGATTCATTAGTACAGCATCTGCATACAAGAGGTTGGGAAATTAACCCAACAAAGATTCAAGCACCCTCCACCTCGGTAAAATTCCTAGGGGTCCAGTGGTGTGGAGCATGTCAAGATATTCCCACTAAAGTGAAGGACAAGCTATTGCATCTGACTCCCCCAACAACAAAACAGGAGGCACAACGCCTAGTGGGCCTTTTCGGATTTTGGAGGCAACATATCCCTCACTTGGGTGTTCTACTTCGACCTATTTATCAGGTGATATGAAAGGCCTTCAATTTTGGGTGAGGCTTGGAAAAAGAAAAGGCTCTGCAACAGGTTCAGGTTGCGGTGCAAGCTGCTTTGCCACTGGACCATATAATCCAGCTGACCCAATGGTGTTAGCAGTGTCAGTTGTTGATAACAATGCAGTGTGGAGTCTTTGGCAGACCCCTAATGGTGAATCACAGTGTAGGCCATTGGGATTTTGGAGTAAAGTCTTGCCATCTTCTGCCGACAATTGCTCCCCCTTTGAAAAATAGCTGTTGGCCAGTTATTGGGCTTTGGTGGAGACTGAACGCCTCACCTTGGGCCACCAAGTCACCATGAGGCCTGAACTACCCATCATGAACTGGGTATTGTCTGACCCACAGAGTCATAAAGTTGGACATGCGCAGCAACACTCCATTGTTAAATGGAAGAGATACATACGAAATCGTGCCAAAGCAGGACTTGAAGGTACAAGTAAGCTGCATGAAGTGGTCCAAATGCCCACAGTCCCCACTCCAGTCACATTACCTTCTCTTTCCAAATCTGCACCTATGGCCTCCTGGGGAGTCCCTCATGATAATTTAACTGAGGAAGAGAAAAGTCATACTTGGTTCATGGATGGCTCTGCATTATATGCAAATGCCACTTGTAAGTGGACAGCAGCAGCACTACAGCCCCTTTCTGGGATCTCCCTGAAAGATAGTGGTGAAGGAAAATCCTCCCAATGAGCAGAACTTCGAGCAGTGTACCTGGCCGTTCAGTTTGCCTACAAGGAAAAGTATCCAGATGTGAGACTGTATACTGATTCATGGGCTGTGGCTAATGGCTTGGCTGGATGGTCAGGGACTTGGAAGGAACATGATTAGAAGATTGGTGACAAGGAGGTGTGGGGAAGAGGTATGTGGATGGATCTCCCTGAATGGACCAAAAAAGTAAATGTAATTTTGTCTCATGTGAATGCTCATCAAAGGGTTACCTCTGAAGAGGAGGGCTTTAAAAATCAAGTACATAAGATGACACGCACTGTGGAGATTGGCCCTTTTCTTTCCTCTGTCCCTCCTGTTATTGTCCAATGGGCACATGAACAAAGTGGACATGGTGGCAGGGGTGGAGGTTATGCATGGGCACAGCAACATGGACCTCCATTCACCGAGACTGACTTGGCCACAGCCACTGCTGAGTGCCTTCTTTGCCAGCAGCAGAAACCGACATTAAGTCCAAGGTATGGAATCATTCCTCAGGGAGATCAACTGGCAACTTGGTGGCAAGTTGATTATATAGGACCACTTCCATCCTGGAGGGGGCAGCGCCTTGTTCTGACTGGAATAGACATCTATTCTGGATATGGATTTGCCTTCCCTTCCCGCAATGCTTCTGTCCAAACCACTGTTCATGGACTTACAGAATGCCTCATCCACCGGCATGGCATCCCACATAGCATTGCTTCAGATCAAGGAACTCACTTTACAGCAAATTCAGTGTGGCAATGGGCCCACGCCCATGGAATCCACTCATCATATCATGTTTCTCTTCATCCTGAAGCAACTGGCTTGATAGAATGATGGAATGGGCTCCTGAAGACACTACTGCGATGCAAACTACGTGGCAACAACTTGCGAGGCTGGGGCAGTGTTCTCCAGGAAGCTGTATATGCTTTAAACAAGCGGCCAATATATGGCGCTGTGTCTCCAATAGCCAGGATTCATGGGTCCAGGAACAAAGGATTGGAAACTGGAGTGGCACCACTCACTATTACTCCTATTGACCCACTTGCAGCATTTTTGCTTCCTGTCCCAGCAACCCTATATTCTTTGGGACTGAAGGTCCTCGTCCTGGGAAGGAACTCTCCCACCTCGAAACACAGCACGAATTTCACTGAACTGGCAGCTGAGAATGCTCCCTGGCCACTTTGGACTTCTCATGCCTTTGCATCAACCGATCAAGAAGGGTGTCACTGTACTGAGTGGTGTAATTGATCCAGATTATCAAGAAGAAATTGGACTGGTGTTACATAATGGGGGTAAAGAGGAATATGTGTGGAATCCAGGAGATCCCATTGGCCGACTCTTAGTGCTACCATGTCCTGTGATAAAACTTAACGGTAAATTACAGCAACCCCATCATGACAGGACATCTAATAACTTAGACCCCTCAGGAATGAAGGTCAGGGTCACCCCACCAGGCAAAAAACCACAACCAGCTGAAGAGGGCAAAGGTAATACAGAATGGGTAGTAGA
>PVJH01015748.1:0-52718 GCA_004026705.1 Nesogale talazaci | reverse complement strand
TTGATCTGACATGTCTGCTGGGTAATTTTTTCCAACTGTGGAGAGAAGTTTGCACCTTTCCCCTGTCCATTGCTTTCAGCTAACAATATGCATTCACATGAAGGCTGGCTGAGGTTAAGGGTGCAGGTGTGATTAAATAAACTGGTCCACACAGGAACTGAATCCAGGAATGTGACTTCATTCATATGATGCTTTAATCGACTGAATCAAGCAAACACTGTTAATTAAAGATTTCACCCTGTATAACACTGACAGACTATTATCCTACAAATCAATCTATTCATTGTTTCTCTTCATCCTTGAAACACTTTTGGGTGAGGAATGGGCTTAATTAACAGTCACTATCATAAAGCAGCTTTAAAAATAGAAGAATGAGGAAAACTGCACCATCTACTTTTTCATTGCTGCTTTATCCAGAAGACTAAAAGAATGCCAAGAAAACTGTTGCCTTCGCAAAGTAACACTCACATGAATGATAGAAAAAGCAAAATTAACACATAAAGTCTTTTAATCTGATTGGCTGGAGGAAGTAATATAGTGTAATAGGAAGGTAAACTAGGTGCCAGGTGCATGAGAGCTCAGCTCCTGATCTGCCGGTTACTGTGCGTGATCTTAAGTAATTTGCCATCTTTCTGCCAGGATTCTCTTATGTAAGAAATGAAGTACTGATATTCCTTCGGGAATTAAATGGCTGAAGAGCCATTGAATACCTGTTACATAGTAACCAATCACCAATTTCTTATTAAAGAGCACAGGTTAGAAGAGATCAAAAATGAAGGAAAAGGATCTTGTGAGAAGGATATTACAATAATGCGGGCCTTTGAAAGTGACCAGATTTTAAGCGGGATACCATTGACTGGGGAAGAGGGGAGTTCTTGATTAAAAAAATTTGTCGGTGTGGAGCAACAAAAATGTTCATGGAATGCAAAAATAATATCATAATATATTTATTTAATTTAAAAACACAGGACAAATTGTTAAAAAGTGGGATGTCTAGTCACCTTACTATAAAGATAAGAGCCACCAAAAGAAGAGGAGAGTTTCTGTGGACAAAATATTGAGTGATACAAGAGAAGATAGAAAGAATTGACAGAGTCACTGTACCAAAAAGAAATAGTCAACTCTCCACCACATCTGAAGGTATCATATGGAGCAAGAACCAATGGTGCTGAAGTTGGACATTAGAATGGCACTAAATGCATTAGCCAAAACAAGGCTCCAAGAATTGAGGGAACACCCTTTGGAATGCTTGCACAAGTTAATGAAGCACTGGAAAGCACTCACTCATCTATACCAGCAAATTTGAAGGAAGCTACTTGGCAGAGATCCATATTCATTACCACCCAAAGAAAGGTGGCCTGAGACAGTGTTCATGAATAGAACAATATTCATGAGACTGCACATAAGAAAAATTTTGCTTAAAATCATCTAACAATGTTTGTACAGTACATTGACAGGGAATTGCCAAAAATTCAGACCAGATTCAGAAGAGGATTGGAACAAGGGAAATCCCTGCTGATGTCCGCTGGATCTTGGTTCAAAGCAGAAAATACAAAAAAAAAAAAAAAAAAGAGATGTCTACATGAGTTTTATAGACTATGTCAAGCCATCTGACTATGTGGTACATAAGAAACTAGGAATAATAAGGTAGGAACAACTTTAAGGATGGTGCAGAATCATGCAGTGTTCTGTCCTGTTATGCATAGGGCCCTTATGAGTAGTTACCAACACAATGACACCCAACAACAAAAACAACAATTGTAGAAGATGTGAGAGATAGTGAAGAGATAGGATTGAAAGCTGTCTGGCATACTATGATGGTAATTTTAGAGTAGTGAAATGTGCTTCCTAAAGGTCAACAAACAGACCTTGAATTATTTACAGGCTCTATTTTTATCGTCATTGGTTTTTTTGTTGCTGCTCTCTTTTCTTTTCTTTTGTTGCTTTGTTTTGCTCTGTCTTGCTTTTGTGCATATTATTATCTCTACAGGTCTGGCTAGATAAGATAGGCTGGATAAGATAGGAGGAGAAAACAGTGAAACAAGTGATTCTGGGGGGACATGAGAGGGGGTGATGAGGGGAAGTGAGTGGTGGTAACAAACCCAGGGACAAGGGAACAACAAGTGACCCAAATCAGTGACAATGAGGGTTTTGGAGGCCTGGTAGAGCTTGATCAAGGGAAATGTAAGTGAGAGGAATTACTGAAACCCAAATGAAGGCTGCTGACCATGATAGTGGGACAAGAGGAAAGTAAAAGGAAATAGAAGAAAGAACTAGAAGGCAAAGGGTATTTATAGAAGTCTAAATACAGGTATCTACATATGTAAAATATATTTATATGTGATGATGGGGGAAATAGATCTATGTACATTTATTCAGAGGTTTAGTCTTAAGGTAGCAGATGTACATTACACTTTGTTCTATTAAACTGGCATTCCATGATGCTCACCTTCCTAAAACAATCACTGAAAACAAAGCAGTGCATAAGCAAATGTGGTGAAGAAAGCTGATGGTACCCAGCTATCAAAAGACATAGTGTCTGGGATATTAAAGACTTGAAGATAAACAAGCGGCCATGTAGTTCAGAAGCAACAAAGTCCACAGAGAAGCACACCAATCTGTGTGATCACAAAGTGTCAAAGGGATCAGGTATCAGGCATCAAAGAACAAAAAATTACATCACTGTGAATGAGGGGGAGTGTGGTGTAGGGACCCAAATCTCATCTGTAGACAACTGAACATTCTCTTACAAGAGGGGAGGAGACGAGCCAGTCAGGGCATAGTGTAGCAACGAGGAGACATACAACTTTCCTCTAGTTCTTCAATGTTTCCTCTTCCCCACTATCATGATCCCAATTCTACCTCACAAATCCAACTAGACCAGAGGATGTACTCTGATACAGATAGGAACTGGAAACACAGGGAATCAAGGACAGATTAACCCCTCAGGACCAGCAGGGGAGGGAAACGGGAGGGTAGAAAAGGGGAACTGACTACAAGGATCTACAAATAACCTCCTACCTGAGGGACAGATAACAGAAAAGTAGGTGAAGGGAGATGTTGGACAGTGTAAGACTTCACAAAATAATCATTTATAAATTATCAACAGTACATGGGGTAGGAGAGGAGGGTGGGGAGGGAGGGAAAAATGAGAAGCTGATACCAAGGACTTAAGTAGAAAACCAATATTTTGAAAATGATGATGACAACAAATGTACAAATGTGTTTGACACAATGGATGTCTGTATGGATTGTGATACGAGTTGTGTGAGCCCCCAATAAGATGATTTAAAAAAAAAAGAAAGAAAAAGGGGAGTCTGGCTTTCATGAGGAAGATATACTAAAGAATCCTAGTAGAGAGAGTGGTGCAAAGGCCATGAAAAATTACATGCATTCTTGTCTTAATGCTGGAAACTCAGTGTGCTCCATCTCTGAACCCAGGATTCTGGGGTACTGGATTTATCATAAGAAACATATAAGAAACACAAACAAAGTAAATGAATATAAATGAAATAATTACTATTAATTAGTATGCTATCCTCACAAAAGGAGTCATGGGTTCAGAGTCATAATGGGTTCAGAGTCAGGGCTGCTAACCTCAAGGCCAGGAGTTCAAAACCACCAGCTGCTCCATGAGAGAGGAGGTTTTCTACTCCATAAATAGCTTCTGCCTTGGAAACCAAAAGGAGGCATTCCAACCCATCCTTATATGGTTGCCATACATCAGCATGGACTCAATGACAGTGAGAGAGAGAAAGAGAGATTATCCTCATATATTTTACTACCGTTTTTCTAATTTATGGAAATACTGTACTAAATATTACATAAATTCTTACACAGCCATTCCTGAAAACATATCTTAGTATTATTCCTATTTTTATTTTTAAAATACCTAGTAGATGAGCACAAAATTTATTCTTTATTAGTTTCTTTACAAAGGAAACTTTGTTCTTAATATAATAGTAACCACTGCAACTAATTTCCAATTTCATTTTTTATTGCTTGATATTTAATAAATGCAACCCAAAAGGAGGGGAATCGAAGAAGAATCCATTCATATATCCTGCTATACCTAAAGAATATCACATTTGTTAAGTGATTGTTCCTGCTAGTGTTTCAGCTGCTATGACTGTTCTCCTAAATGTGTGTATACCCTATACATAATTCTGAAGTGCATATTTCCCTGTTAAATAATCTATTTATTCCCAAGAGTCTGGAAAGATATTTGAGTGGAGATTCCTCCAGGTAATTATAGTACACATTTTATTTCCCTGTGAAAGGGTGTAATTGATAGGGTAAAGACTTGAGTTGACCCTGAACTAACGTTAATCTAGAAGAGAAGTGATATGAGTTGTAATTACTGCCTGCCTGGCATCCTGGCACACCTGGACAAGGAAGGACTCTCTGGATCAGCATTTTCAGTTAGATTATATGTAGCAAAAAGAAACTAGTGTTATCTACATCAAAAAGGATAGGGGGAAATAATTGCTATCAGATCATCTTTCACCACCAACCCATTTCATAGTCTATTTACTAGAGCTCTTAAAAAAGGAAATTGAATAATAAAAAAATTCAACAATTACTGAAAAGGATGACAGTTACGATTTTTTTTATTTTCTAGAAATTTAAGACAAGTGTATTGATGGTCTGGTTAGTCCATTAAAGTGTGCATTCTCTTTCACTCCCCCTCTATCACCACCACCACCAAAAGATTCTACATGCCCAGACACACAGAAACATACACGTTTTTGTCATTTAGAAATATCTCAGTGGAGTTTAATATTCAGGAGAATTTTCTACCACATGGTATGCATTGTCATCTCTACAGCCGTGCTTTTCAAAACCAAAAGTCAATACTTGCAGACTTTTCTTTCTGGGTGAAAATAGCACAGCTGAGTTTGAGATGAGGTCAGAATCCAGTAAAAACCTAAAGGGTCCCAAGTATAGTAAGCAATTCAGAGGACGAAGGACCAGGAGTCCAGGCTCAAATCACAGTTCTGCCACACTGCTATAGAATTTTAGTTGAGTTACTTGGATAATCTGTACTTGTGATCACTGGACCAAATGAGAATGCTATACTTCATCGTACCTGATGTAGTTTCCAGTTGCTAAATTCATTGCTTCTCTGAACTTTCCACGCAGGCATGGATAGTCTCAAAATTTTAGTACATTTCCAGGCAAGAGACAGGTAGACTCACACCGTTCTTATCCTGATAAGACACATCTAGGTCGCCCATAGAGACCAGGTGTTTAGACCCTTCTGCATTTGCCTTACCCTGTAATCAAACTCAAAACCAAAACCTTGTTGTGGCATATGCAAAGAATCTTCATGAAAGTGTGAGTAAACTGAGGCTTCTGACTGACCTGAAAACTTCTGACTGACTCAATTGAATTAGTAAAACACTTGAAAGATACACTGAAAAATAATTGACCTGTTCAGCCAAGAGTTAGGAATTTCTCATAAAAACACACCTAACCCACTACAACTGAGTCGATTTGAACTCAGAACGACCCTTTGCATACATCAGAACTATGCGAGAGAGTTTATTAAACTGTAAATCTTTATCACCTCAGGATTCCACACCATTTTCCCACAGAACAAATGGTGACCCTGAATCACTCATCTTCTGATTATCAACTGGACATGGATGCTTGACGAATGCCTATTGCACAGGTTGTGGAATGCGATCCAGCAGAGGAGAGAAGGGAGGGAGTGGTCAGTAGCCATTATGATCAAATTAGTCTGGGAAAAATTGGATATAGAAAATTTAGCAGATTCATTTACTGAAACTCTCAGAAAACATGGTGTGAAACGTTTCGCAATCTGGTGGCCCCAGGAGCCCCCTTTCCTGGAACATCCAACAGAGCCAGGATCAAAGAAAGATAGTCCCAGATACAACGTCTGAGATCTTTTGAAGCACAAACATGGGGCAGACACATGTCAATCTCTCTCCCAATATCCTCCAATGGGTCGGTCAACAAGTCAAATCAGGGAGGCACACCCACATTATTTATCTAACTAGGATCGTACTCAGCCAGGAGTAAAATCATTTGTTTCAAAATTACATTTGTCTAATGTCTAAATGCTTCTCAAAAACCCCGCTATTATATTCCAGTATAAATATGTATGTGTACCTTTTGAAATTGAACTTTGATATTTATGGATTGAAGAGTCAAATGGAAATGGAAGAAATATAATTTTTTAAAGTGATCTGTTTGTCTTCCATGGAATTTTTTCCATCTTTTAAAAAGACATTCCCTGGCCAGTTTTGGCATCTCTCAGGAAACTACAAGCCAGGGTAAACCAGGAGCCTGCTATAACACTTCATTCTTATGCATCATTTAAAAGGCATGTACACTTCGTACACTTCCAATAATACAAAGCATACTGAGAAAGGGGGCTAGGCTATGACCCCTTAAATAATGCTTGGTGAACAAGAGAAGGACAAAGTTACATTCTTGAATAAGGTGTCTTACTTTGTGAAGCCATTGGAGATGACCTCAGTCTTGTCATACACACACACACACACACACACACACAAACAAATTAGTAGAAGCCTATAAAATTACTCTGTTGCTTCAAAAATAGGGGCTGAATTTTGGCAAAAGAAATGGTTGAGAAAAAGCTGTCTATGATCCAAAAGCATGTGAAGTGCCACTACAAAGAAGAAAAAGCCTCTGTAAAAGCTGAACTAAAATGAAAAAGGCTCAACATCAGTAAGACAACCAAATTTTAACTTAGTATTCAGCGGGAAGTAAATCCCTGGTGTTGGATAGGCTAACTTGTGACACAAATATCCTTAAATAGCCCAGTCACACCACAGGAGAAAGATGTGGAATTTTGCTCTTGGATATCTTTAGAGCCTCAGAAACCCTAACTCAATGAAAAATATCACGTCAGCCCACTTTGAGGAAGCACACGCACCATGAGATCCAAGGATCATAAATAGCATTATCCAAGTTCAAAAGAGGAATGATATCAGGGCCCAGCTTGTGATAACTTGGTTTGTGGAAGACTATAGATGATGGTGGATATCCAAAATCAGTTTGCATGGAATGTGTTAG
Source organism: Nesogale talazaci (assembly GCA_004026705.1). Taxonomy (NCBI): domain Eukaryota; kingdom Metazoa; phylum Chordata; class Mammalia; order Afrosoricida; family Tenrecidae; genus Nesogale; species Nesogale talazaci. The sequence goes on along the minus strand of PVJH01015748.1, from coordinate 45,653 downwards.
TCAAGATAGACTAGAGAAACAAATTCACAAACACTCATATGTACAGAAAGGAGCGGTTTTTATACAAGAGGAATGGAACATAGAGAAAGCATCCCAAGTCCATCCAGTCCAAGTCCATAAGTCTGATATTAGCCCATGTGTCTGAGACCAGTCTATAAAGTCTTCTTCAGAGGCGTAAAACACATGTTATGATGTCAAATGCTGGACGATCACAAGCAGATGAGTAGAATGTCTTTGGATTCAGTGTGGATATTAGCCCATGTGTCTGAGACCAGTCTATAAAGTCTTCTTCAGAGGCGTAAAACACATGTTATGATGTCAAATGCTGGACGATCACAAGCAGATGAGTAGAATGTCTTTGGATTCAGTGTGGCTGTAAATGTCTCAGCGCTGACAGGGTTTGGCCACCACAATAATGTAACTGCTCACGCAGCCATCTCAGCGCACCAATTTTGAGCAAAACCCACCATGCCTCTCTCGCCCTACGCCCCTCCTTCACCTGACCTCACTCCATGCAATATATTTCTGTTTCCTCAAATAAGAGGGGAAAGAAAGGGCAGCAGTTTGATGACATAGAAGATATGAAGGAAAAAGGAGGGAAGTGCTCTGAGCCATCAAAACAGATGAGTTTGAAAGTGGCTTCCAAGAATGGAATCACAGATTTGACAAACGCATTCAGTGTAATGGGGAATACTTTTGAGGTGATAAGGCTGTTTTCTTTAAAAAAAATTAAATTCATAGCTTTGAAAAAAATTTCTGGTTTGGGGGGAGGTATCCGCCCCAAAAAAGTGTATATATGGGCTTTTCAGAAAGTCAAATATAACAGCAACTTTATTTGTTATTTGTTTGCTTGTATAAGAGTAACAGATCAAGCAAAAACTCTATTTATTGTTATCTAGCTAGTCTTTAAGATGTGCCTTCCAGTGGCATACACGGAAGCTCCTCCTGGGTAAAATTGATAAAAACAAAAAGAAATCGAGGGACGTGTGGTTTGGCGTAAGTATGATGTGCCAGAATAAAAGGTGAGAACTAACATTGAGAACAGGATAATTCCATTCAGTCATATCCCCTCTACCTGAGAGGCTATCGATGGTGGCTACTTCCAAAACACAGTTACTGTCCACAGTAGGAGAGTTTCAGGGGTACAGGTTATGGCATTCATCACACCCTCACAATAAGCACTGGCAGATAGCACACAGACTTTGTGACTTCCAGAACCATCATAACAAGGTCACACTGGCAACCAAGCCGGTGCTTTGGATACAAAATGACAGGAGGTCTTCTGCTTGGAGTAGAGGATAAAGAAAATAGTCCATATGATGTCACTAGGTAGTTAAAAGGATATAAATACTGGCTATAGAGGACATACATGGCTAAAATACCATGAAGAGTTTGGGAGATATTAGTGTCCTTTATAGTTTTCTCACAACTATGGTGAAGAGGAGAAGGGGTGGTAACATTCTAATTTGCAACCATCATAATGTTCTTGTCTTCTCCCCACATCAGTGTGGCCTGAGCATCAAGAATTAAATAAGAGAATATTGCATAATATTGAAACTGCTTGGATTGGAATAGAACGTTGGCTGGCTATTATAATCTGTATAAACAATGGAAAATCTCATATAATCAAGTTGGCTAAAGGTTGGTCCATTGTCAGAGGCTATGAATTTGATGACCTATTAAGGTCATCTCTTTCCTCACCACAAATGTCCATAATAAAGACAGTTTCCTTTGCTAAGGACACTTCATCTTAGTTTTAGCTATATATTCCAAAATACAACAAATAATACACCTAAACTAGCCTCAATGTCTAGTACTTCAGTATCTTTAATGTGAACAAATAAATTTTGTAAAGATAATTCATATATAATGGCATGCCGTTTTTCAAAATATCTTCATTTCACCACATTATATTGCAGCAATAGGTATGATAATTGTCAGATGGGAAAACAAGTTCATGTATTGTTCAAAGCCAAACATTGACTAAGTGATAAAGTTGGGTCAGAAGTGAGGTCTTCAGACTGCTGATGCAAGCCAATTTACTGAACCATATCACACTGCTTCTGGCACCTTCTCATGATCTTTGAGTCACTACAACAAACTCGAAAATTATTCATACTCAAAGCACCCAAAATTTCAAACAAAGCTCTTCTTTACACTATATCACAAGAACCAAAGAGCAGCTAAATAGTTTAAAGTAAAAGGTGGGTTTCTTTTACTTTGTTTTCAAACTATTTTGTTAGTGTCTATTATGAAATGAATCCAACATGTTTTATTTGTTTCTTTTCTGGATGTTCTTACAAAATACTCGAGGACTTTCCATCCAACTGTATGCTGTTCTTTCCATGAATTGCACAAACCAGCTACCCAGCCAGAGGAAAGACGAGGCATCTCCATAGAGTTCCAGTTACCCTGAGATTTTATGCCCCTAGCACAAGGAATGACCACATGCTAATAAAAGCTAATTCACTACAGGGTAGCCATAGACAACAGAGGGGAGATGGCCTTCACAGCAATTAGACACTTTGTCGGGGACAAGAATTAAAATGTTTTCTGTTGTGATCAGTAATGCATAGTGACATGTACACACCCATAAATATATCACATCATCTTACTCATAAAAGTAATCCCATTAAGTTCAGTCAGGAGAATCTATATATGTTCTGGTTTTGAATAGCAATTCACTAAATCCAGTATAATTTTGCCTAAAGTTGGGAACAAGTGTCATTAAGATACTAACCCCTTCCCATCCCCAAATTGTAATCTGGAAAATTTTCAAGTTTGTGTTACGCATCATTCTTTACTTTGCTAGTATCTTTCAATAAATAAATAAAATGATTCCTATTAAGTTCATATTAGTTTTATATTATCCAAGATCTCTTTTTGTTTGTTTCTTTAATTTTTTATGGCTTTGCTTTAAAATAATGCTATTAAATTCAGGGGGAAATGTAGTGAATATACACCTTAAGAATATACAACAGGAACTCATCCAAGTTGTTATAGCTTTGCAGTGGAAAAAATGGATACTGTAGTCATACACACGCTTTCAGTCAACTTCCTGAATACAGTTTTCATAATTATCTAAATCAAGATGTCAGGAAAATGGGAAGCTTCTTTACAGCTGTGTAGTCTTAGAAGGTATTTCATATGCAATGGGCAGTGTATCTTCCTATCTATATAATTATTTGCAGAGGAGACTTCTTTGTTTTTCCTGATCATACAGAAAAGATAAAATCATTTGTAATAAAATAAGAGCTTCATTATAGAGTATATGTAAATATATTTTGAAAGGATTTTTATATAACAAAGAGGGGAAATTCATCTCATTGATACTAATAGCATACACATTAATTTTTGTTCTCTCAAAACAGCCTTTTGCCTTTCACCCTAAATTATCTAGAGTTGATTTTCACTAGCAGTTTTTGAGGTTTTCATAGGATTCCAGATTCTGGTAAGGAATTCGACAGGTAGAATCTTTGAGGATTGATTTCACAGACATACAGTAATTAGACAGTATACTCTTGGCCTTTGCTATCCACCAGTCCTGATTAGTAATCAATATGACTGCAGTAAGTTCAGGTATATTCTAAAGATGTATATAGTCTACTAGACTACAACCCTTCTACAAGGCCCACGTGCAGAAACAGGAGCAGTTAGCCATCTCTTTTGCTCCCTCTGCTGGTTGACTTCACGGGATCATTTTAAAGAACGGGTTCTTTGCCTGCTTTCTCGTTAGCGGCAATGTTAAGACCCTGAATTTCCCCCAAACAGTTTGAATTCGTTTGTCAGGGCTTGTCTAGTCAGCTTATCATGATTGAGTTGTTGAGGTTGGAGGTTGTCTGAATTAAGAGTGTTTTGTATCAGATAAAAGTGGTCGCCATGGAAACGGAAGCTCCAGAAGACCGACAGTCCAGAAGTTCTTGAGTGTGGCACCAAAGGAATATATGACACATTTCTCTGAAAGTTAGAGGCTATCAAGTGCTGGCGGTGGGGGACATTCGCATACATAAAATAGCTGTAGAACAAAGCAGAATATTCTTAAGGACAAATGGAACAGCCCTGAATATATGTTGTAGGGTTCAGAGAGTGGAATTTTTTCTTAAGTCAAAGAGTTTGTGCTAAACTTAAAAATGGCTCATGGAGAATACAAACTAGAAGTTGATAGCGCTCTTGGGGTGCAGTATGTACTGTCACCAATCGCCAATTCCTTTGACTTCACCTCCGACAACCTCCCTCTTGCAAAGGTAAATGCAAGCAACAGAAGAGAAATGTGGCATGTTCACACTCGATGTACAGAAAACATCTCCATGTCAGATTCAAATAGGCCCACTCTATCCGAAAAGCTTAACCATCTCTGGAAGGGAGTCCGACCTTCTCTATTTACTTCAGTTCCAAGTGACTTTCAGTTTTGCCTACCTATGGATGAAATAATAAAATCAATGACCAATAACACGCTTCCTAGGGAATAAACATGCATATGGGATAAAGATGCATCTTTTATAAAACACTATTTGAGACCCTACAAAACCCTTTTTCAGTGGCACAGAATTCTCCCTGCATTTAAGAAGAGCTGAGTCTGTGGTCTGACACAGGTGAAACACATATGAGAAGGACCAACTCTCTCCATTGTAAGGCCACCCGAAGATTTCTGCCACACAAAGAGAGTAGTAAAAAAACAAACAAGACAGCAACCAGACTCACAGCCTTTTACACCATGCTGACTCGTAGCGACTCCATATAAGGTAAGGTGGAAATACCCCTTGAAGCAGATTTTCAGAGACAGTAACTCTTTTCAGGAGTAGAAAGCCTACTCTTTCTGTTGGAGAGGGGCTGGTGGTTTAGAACTGCTGACCTTACGGTTAACTGCTCAACACAGAACCACTTGCCACCAGGTCTCTTAAAGTGGGGTTTGACTGGATTATCATTCTAAAACTCCCAGAACTACTTAGTCACTTCCAAAGATGTTCGTATGTTGAATTTTTCTGATTGTCATCCTTACCCTAATGCTTAAGTCGGGGACCAAATACCATGCTTGGCGATGAAGTGCTGCTCTTTTATCTTGGTCGACATGGAATCCTAGGTCAATTGTGATATCTTCCAATGTCATCCTCGCCTCTCAGAACCAGACATGGAGGGAGTGACCACCCCTCTGTGAGTTTCCAAGACCAACCACTTATGGGAATAGAAAACCCAGTCTCCTTCCCTCCGAGCTGCGGGCCATTTCAAACTACAGACCATGTGAATTGCAGCCCAACACGTCACCAAAGCCTCATCCTCACCCATAGATGATAATCACTGCCGTGGTTTTCAAAGATGCAGCACTCCCCTTAATCACGAGTTACCTGAGAGAGTAAAATGCATAAACCTTTAGAACCTTTGTAAAGTAAAAATCTGTCAGGAAAAAGGAGCAGAAATATTTTCCATGAAAAGGATCATCACAAACTGTTGAGGATACACCCTGCCAGAAAACTGACCGGAAGAAGAATAACAAGGCACTCCTGGCGAATTTCAGCTCTCACCAAATTCATTGTGTCACCGGGAAGGAAATACCTTTTATAGCCTATTGAGGAAGCAGATTAGAAAAGAGTTACATTGATAGGATATGAGAAATCCAATTTAACACCTGTGATAGTCATGTGCTTATGTTAATTTCATGATTGAGGGGCTGAGCCCAGGTGGCGTAAGTGGTTGAGTGTAGGACTGTGGCCAGCGGGCTTGGCGGTTCAAATCCAGCGACGGCTCTCAGGAGCGGCACTAGGTAGCGCCCATGACCACCAGAGGCAGTGATGCAAAAAAAAAAAAAAATTATGATTGAGTTGTAGGAGATAGTCATTGAGTGGCCAATGAGGCCTCTATGTGGGCATGGCTTTCTCCTGGGGAATCTCGCGATATTTCCCTCGTAAAGATGAGAAGCTATCTCCCCAGTTGTTGGGAGTTAGTCTTAAAGAAAATGAACTATGTACAAGACAAGATGGCAGCATCCCAGGAGCTGGAGGAACCAGAGGAGAAGCCACATGACTTTACCCTGATGGAACCAGACCTCTGAAGCTGGAGATGCCACATGGAGACCCCTGCTAACAATGAATTGCTTCTACCACCATTGGATGCTGTTGATGGACCCTGAGCCCTGGAACCGAAGACCCTTGGGGAGACCCCTGCCAGCGCCAGGATTCTGCACTCACTGACCTGTGACTTCATGAGTTGGAAGGAGACTTTATAGACTGATATCAGGCATACAGCTAATATTGGACTTACGACTTTTGGCTGGACTGGATTGGGATGCTTTATCAATGTTTTATTCCTCTTGTATATAAACCTTTCCCTTATATCCATATGCATGTCTATGAGTTTGTTTCTTTAGTCTACCCAGACTGACACAATACCCAATATCACTGTTTGGTGGTATTCAACTTTCTACAAGATACCAATTTATTTTATCTAGATTTTCATATTAATTAGAAAATCCCATCGATTGATTTGGGTTTTAGAAAATCAACCAAACACTTTGAACACCTGACAACTGTTGAGGCTAACACATTGATTTTGTCTATTATCTATGTATCTATTCATCCAACAAATATTTCCTTTTAATTTTGTCACACAATCTTCTAGGTACTACAAATACAGCAATGCAATCATCATTTTTAAAACGTTCTAATTCCCTAGAGTATGTGCTTGACGGAGAAGATAATAAACAATTGAGTTTTTTTTTTGGGGGGGCGGGCATCACTGCCCCCTGCTGGTTGGAGTAGGAGGCCCAGCCTTGCTCCTGGAGAGCGCTGCTGGATTTGAACCTCCAGCCCAGTGGGCCACAATCCCACGCACAGCAACTATTCCACCGGAACTCAGCCCCAATCATTTTAAATACATGCAATTTGGAGCTGATAAGTGCATTAAAAAGAACTAGAGCAGATTGTTGAGGGTGAAATGCTAAATAGTAAGATAATTCAATACATATCTAAGAAGATGTTACCTGAGCCTCCCTTAGAGGTGAAAAATTAAACAATGTAAATATCTGATGCAAGAGAACTCAGGGCAAAGATCACAGTATAAAGGTGTCCAGGCTTGCTCAGAGTGAGAGAAGAAGATTTAGAAATAAAAATAAATGCAATATGGGTTGTTCTCACTTTCATAACCCAGTTGCAAGTATGTTACTAAACTGTCCTAAAATTTATCAACATTATATATTAGCAAATGCTACATAGCAACCAGTTTTCCACCTGATACACTAACGTAGTATGAATTAAAATAAAATGACGCCACCAGTCTTTTCCATCTTTGTCAACATATAACAAGTTCATAAGCTGTCAGATAGGATTCTTCTACCTAATCATGCAAATGATGGTCAAAATACCTCTGTGTGCTGGGTATAGGACTAATTAGGAATGTAAAGCTAACATTTAATTAGTGTAACTAAGGATAATTAAAATTCCTTTTCAAGTAAAATAATGTTCTTCAATTAATTTGTGAAAAATCCTAAAATATCTCCTAACTTGCTAATAGGCATATTTTCTATATAGTTAGCTTCTCTATTTTTAATTGACTTGCTTGAAGAAAACACCAAAGTCATGCCTTTTGAATAAGAGAAATGAATTATTGATTTGCCTCTAGGCCTACAACTCAGTTAAAGTTATATCCTGATAGACTGGTTAATTTTAGAAACTGAATATAGAAAATCATTTCTTGGGGCTTACATAAATTATCAAAACAGGTTATTTTGGGTGGAAAATAAGTGAGTGGATTTTAGTCTGGGGTAAGCATACATTCATATTTTTTACACCAATGACCCTTTTGACAGGGAAACCTCATTGAAAGAGTCATAGGTGCAAGCTAATATGAATCTATAATGGGAATAATTAACAACTTTCTTCAATCAAAATGATCAAGATTACAGCTTGAGCGTAACCCTCAATATTAAAAATAATATTAATAATTGGTCCAACAAGCAATATCATGGTAAATAAAGAAGAAAAAGTTGATCTCATCAAGGATTTTATTTTATTTTGATGTACAATCCATGCCCATGGAAACAGCAATCAAGAAGTCAAAGGGTACTGGGAAAACCAGTGGCAAAAGGTCGCACTAAATTGTAGTTACAACTTAAGAACAATTAGTCCTACATAATGGCTCTGCTCAATACTCACCCTTAAGAATGAAATATAGAAGTTATGCATGCTATAGGAAAGTATGGTGAAGAAATTAGATACTGCCCAACTATCAGATAAAATAGCATCTGAGGTCTTAAATGCTTGTTTCCAAACAAGCAACCATCTAAGTGAGAGCTCAATTAAATTCACATGGAAGAAGCACACCAACTCAGGATTGTAAATCATATCATCTAAAGCTGAAAGGGAATAGTGTCAGAACCTACATTGTGAGAATCTGCTTTATAGAAGCCTCTGGAAGACAGTGGGAGCCCAAGATACATTTGTGGAAACTACATAGGAAATAACCCTCTGGTGATTTCCCTCTGTCCATAATAGCGCAATGGGAAGGAATTGGTTAAATAGATTGCATTAGAGGCATGAATATAGAAGATCAATAATATAAACCTGACTTGAATGGTTATCATCATGTAACTTGATCCCCACTGTGATGCACCTTAGACCTGATCTGGTTTTCAAACTTTCCTGTGCTTGTTGTTGCGGTTGTTACTTATTCATATTGGAGTTTATCTCAGATATGTGTCGTAATTGGAGCAGCCCTCTTAAATTTTTGTTACATGTTTTTTAGATTTTGAAATCCAGGGTTGGTGAACTTTTAGGGGCATCAAGTAGATTAAGGGTTTCTGGAAGGTACAGTGGGGGGCGGGGAGTAAAAGAGAGCTAATGCAAGGAGTTCAAAAAGGAAAAGAATGCTTTGAAACTGATTGTGGTAGCAATTACACACTACCGCTTGATGCGATTGAACTATTATAATAGCTGTATGAACTCCCACTAAAATGTTGGGCTTTCTTTCAGGACCTCATTAAACTGTCTAAAAGTCAAAGATGTCACTTTGAGGACTGGTGGAGACTTGACCCAAGCTATGATATTTTTCAATCATATTTTCAATCATAAGCATGCAAAATTTGGACAATGAAAAAAACAGACTGAAGAAAAATGAAAAGTTATACTGGTAAAGAATGTGGAGTGTACCCTGCATGGTCAGAAGAATGAACGAAAGGTCTGGGAAATCGTTCAACCATAATTCTCCTTAGCGGCAAGGATGGCACAACATCTCACATACTTTGAGCATGTTATGAGAAGGGACAAGTCTCCAGAAAAGGACATTAAATTCAGCAAAGCAGAGAATCCGTAAAAATGAAGCACACTCCCAATGAGTTGGATCGACACAAGCAATAGAACCATGGGCTCAACTCCAGGGCAGATTGTGAGGATGGCCAAAGAGACCTGTGTTTCCTTCTGACATACAGGAAGCTGCTCTAAGTCAGAACTGATTCAAAGGTCCCTAACAACAACAGTAAAACCCTACCTATATTGCAACTCATGTGATCCACAAAGTGACTATCATTTTTCCACCTTCAAAAATTACTATTATGAATACATATATTTGTGATGTGTTTTGTAATTTTTGAGACTATTAAACACCTTTGAAATAACAGTCATGTTATTTTTAAAGTCCGACCTTAGTTAATAAACCCTTAAAAAGTGAACTCATCATATAAGTTAAACTTTTCTAAATTTTCAAAGTGCAATTTCATATCATCCTCTAATATTCTGACATAACAAGGAAACCCCATCTAATTCTAGAGAAATTTTATCACTTAAGAAAAATAAATCTGCAAAAGACAAACCACATAAAGAAAATAGATGAGCCCACTATCAGAAAGAATAGTTTCTAGGGTCTCACCTCAAGACAAATGACTATCTAACTGAAGCATCAGCTAGAGCCACGTGGAAGAAGCATGCCAATTTGTGTGACCCAAGGACTGTAAACAATCAATTCTAAATTCAGATGAAGGAACAATATTAGAGCTTAAATTTTGAACACTGATTTTCCCGAAGGCTATGGAAGGCAGCAAAAGTCCACAACTCATTTGCAGGCCTTCAGTGTGAATTAAGCCTCCCCTGAATTCCCTATGACTATGGCCCAGGGAAGGAAGGGGTCTTGTCATCAGACAGAATGCATTGTAAGGTGGAAAGATGAAGTTGGAGTTGGGTTAAAATATGGCACCTTAACCATTTGATCTCCTTTTAGATCCAATATATGTTTGTTTAAATTTGTAATACTTTATGCTTTCTTTTCAATAGAGATTCTTCTCTATTTTATTATGTCATTGTTGTTAGGTTAGTTTTTAGCTATTGTTGCTTCTTTGTTTTGTTTTTTATTTTGTATGTTTTCTGTAAATGAAATCCATGATAGGTAAATCTACAGAGACAGTAACTGGATTAATAGTATTCAAGGGACTATCCATTGGCATTGACTTGGTAACTGTGTTTGAGATTTTATATTGTTGTTTGGGAGACACAGCAGGGGAGGTTAGTGGGAAATGAAGAGCAGCAGCAATGAGCACATGAAAGAAGAAGTGTCCTGAAATTGATTGTCCTGATGATTACACAACTCTTTCAAATGTGATTGAACTATTAAAATGTATGATCTATAGATTATATAAAAATAGAACTATTTTTGTAAAAGACAAACCATACCGAGAATTCCATTATACCTTGAAATAAGTGTCAGAAAACAAAAATGAAAGGTTTTTTTAGTTTAAAGAGTTTTCATTTTAAAAATAAAATTATCCAATTGTCCAGATCGGTCAAGAATCTAAATGTGTACCTGCAACACTTTTCATTGTACAGAATCTGAAGTTGTATTTCATCATAGGCCTGTCAACTAGCTTAATAAACATTCTGAAAATCCTCAAATTACCCACTTGTTGCTTTTAAGGTCCTTCAAGTCCCTTCCAACTCACAGCAAGCATCTGTGTAACAGAAGAAGCCGTCATCTGTTCCTGTGCCTGCTTCGTAATCATGGCGCTGTTTGAATGGAGGCAAGCAGCCTACAACTTAAAGTAGAGCTCTGTGAGCTTACTGGTCTCCTTCAGCTATATCTGCAAAGAACTCAGGATAAAAACAGATTTGACTGAAGGTTAAGACAAAGACATTTGGCGGGCCACCCGCTGACCATGAGCCAGGATTGCACAGCTACTGAGCGGCAAGCTCCCCTCTGTGATCACAATACTTCCCAGCTACCCCACTTTGCACCTGCTAACTTCTACAATCTTAAAATCTAAAGCTTGTTGTCAGGTGCCATTGAATCAAATATGACTCATAGAAAAACCATGTACAATAGAGTCTAGAAATCAGGCAGAGAAAATACGTTCCTCCTCATTTTCCTGTGAGGAAACAGCCTGAGATGATTCGAGTCACTTCCTGATGTTGCTGCCAATTGCTAGTTGCTGTGGAGTTTAGCTTGGCTCCGTGTGTACTGTAGCTCAAGTCCATATTGTTATTTCCTAGTGTGTCATGTCATTGAATGGACTGTCTTCTATGAAGGAATAAATATCTAAACGGGCATGCTCAATAATCCTTTCTCCATTTTGAGTTATACTACTGTAATCAACAAAGGCATAGATCTATAGACCAAACTCACTGCCATCAAGTTATCGAATGGATTCCAACATATAGCAACCCTTTACAAGACAGTAGAACTTCTCCAGGCACAGAAACCCTCACCTGGAGGTTAGCAGTCCAACTCATAACCTAATGACAGCACCGCAACTCTGACCTATAGTTAGTTGTGGTAAAATTAGTTGAAAATTATACACCTTCAATAAGAAAGAACATATGAAATGGAGATAACTATGGACTTAAGAGGATTTTTAAAGTGCCTAATCTAGACTTCACAGTTGTAGCTTCTAAACAACTTGGTATTTTTGTCATTTTAAAATGATCCTCTTCATGAACTGAGCCCCGGTGGCGTAGTGGTTGTGCGCGGGACTGCGGCCCACTGGGACGGAGGTTCAATTCCAGCAGTGGGGCTGGGCCTCCTACTCCCACCACCAGAGAGCAGTGATGCCAAAAAAAGAAAAAAAGAAATTTAAAAAAAATAGTCCTCTTCATTTCTGATTTCTCATGATCTTCATCTCTTTGACCTGAAGAGTCCATTGACAAATATGTGTCCATGTTGACAGAACTAAGTGTTATCTGAACTTCTTGAATCTTTTTTTAATTAAAAATCATTTTATTAGGCACGTGTACATCGTTTTTTCAATGCATAAATAAATATACTGTGCCAAGCACATTCGCACGTCTGCTGCCGTCATCATTCTCCAAACATCTACCTTTCCCTTGAGCCCTTGATATTGGCTTTTCCAACACCTCCCCTCTTCCCCTGCTCTCCCTCCACCATCAACCCTCAATACTTTATAAATTATTATTGTTCTGTCATATCTTACCCTGCCCGACACTTCCCTCAGCCCACTCTCCTGATGTCCATCTGCCAGACAGGAGGTCATATGTAGATCCTTGCAGTTGGTTCCGTCTCTCTACCCCACCTTCTCTCTACTCATCCAGTAGTTCCAATCCAACCACCGGCCTGAAGGGGTTCACCCATCCTCGTTTTCCCATATCTCCAGCTCCCCTCTCCACTAGCGTACCTTCTATAGTCCATCCCGATTTGCACGGTAGAGTTGGGACCATGATGGTTGGGGGGGAGGAAGATCTCAGGAACTAGAGGAAACTTGTATGCATCATCACTGCCCCACTGCACCTTGACTAGCCTGTCTCCTCCCCATGACTCCCCTGTAAGGGCGTCCACCAATGGACCTTAGGTCCCCACCCTGCTTTTCCCCTCACTCATAATGAAGTGATTCCTGACTTCTTGAATCTTTAACATAATATTTTTAATGAATTTGGAAATTTTACAGCCATTATTTCTCAAATATTTATTTTGTCCCATTAATTCTCTCCCCTCTTCTAGAACTCTAATTTAATGTGCCAAAGACAGCAATTCCAATAAATCTGGTCATAGTATTATTATTATTATCTCATTGTATACTATTTTGAAAAATTTTTTGATATATATATTTTAGTTCATCAATCCTTCTGCTTTGTATAACCTACCATTAAATCAACCATATTTTTTTCAGGTCTTGCAGCTCTTATTTCCAACATTCACATTGTTTCTTTTATGAAATTTCTTTTTCCATAAATCCTTTATTCTATTCACTTTTTTGTTCACTGTTTCCTCTAAAATTTCAACAGATGATAATAGTTATTTTGCGGTCTTTTTTCAGAATCTGTCTGATTTGTGAGTTATTCCCGGATTTTTCTCTTTTTCAGGTTCTTTGTATGTCTTTTATTATAGCTTAGAATTGTGTATGAAATAAGTTGAGAATGAAGCAGATAATATTTTTCAATAAAAAATATCCTCTTCTTCCTAACAAACTTCTGATGGCCCAGGCAGTATGATATAGACAATTCAGACATTATACTCTATCCTTCTGAAGTGTACGGCACCTTTCATAGAGCACACCAGAATGACATGGAAATCTCATTAAGTGAACAGGGCTTTAGCTTAAACTCAATTATAGTATAATAAAGAACAGAGACACCTGCTTGAAATGTCCTACTGGAAGAAAAAAATAAAGAATTGGGAGCTGTTGGCTTTTGAGTGAGTTCAGACTTATTGTTCTGATAGTGCCCAATGAATGGCAACCTTGGTTTCACATTTTCTCTGCCTTTATGTACTTGGTTTCACATCCTCTCTGCCTTCATGTGAGACCTGTTAGCACAGTTCAAATTTTGTGAGTGTTATTAAAAGTATTGCCATATCTCTAGCCCTCCTGGCATGTGTAACATGTGTCTGGTCACATATAGTTTAAAAATATTCAATATGACAATTCAAATATTGGTATCTGAGAAGAATTCCTACATGTGTATAAAATTCTTTGTTCAATAGTGTTTTACATTGACTAAAAAATGCTACTCTCGATGACCTTCCCTTTAGCCACATGGGGAAGATCAATGGTGTTGTACTATAAAATGACAATTATGGCTCCAACAGGGAATCAGGAACTTCTAGAAACAACAATGTCCAGAGTGGATTTTGGATTCGCAATTGATGAAAATCTAATACAAGAACAATTCATTCTTATGATGTGGCACTGGCCCTCATGGGACCCCTGAAGACATGGGTGCACACAGCAAAGTGTGGTGAATAAATCATATGCTGGCTGAATATCATGAAAAAGAATATCTGAAGTCTTTAAGGCTTGTTTCTAAACAAGAAGCCAAGTCAGGTGTCAACTACGTCCACACATATGAAACAGCACACCAACCTCTATGACTCGAGGATTGCAATTAATGAGATCCAAACCCAAAGGAACTGTACCAGTGTCTAAATTCTAAACACCTGGTTTGTACAAAGTTATGGATGATAATGGTAGTCCAAATTCATTTTTAGGGTCCCAATATGGATTGAGTCTCCAGTGAATAGCCAATGCACACAGACTAGGAATATAACTTCCCTAATATAGACAAAAGCATCAGAAAAGGAACTTAGCACTTGTGCTTAGATTGGAATGTAGCAGCTTGCAAGTAGATCACTCCGTAGTCCAACATCCATTTATTATAAATTTTTAATATCATCTTCTTTCTCTTAGATTGAGGTTTTCACCTGTTTTACCTGGTCATTGTTGCTGTGTCCTTGTTTGTTTTTTGAGTGTGTTTTGCTTTGTAATGGGAAATGTGTTTATATGTATTGGGAAATGGCAATGGGTGGACTTATGAAGAAAGTGTGTGAATAAGTGATTGCCTGGGGGGCATGTAAGGGGGCGTGGGAAATTGAAGGTCAATAACAATAGGTAGAAGAACAAAGGACAAAGAACCTGTCTCTGACATGAATGCAGTGATGATTACATATTTTCTGAATATGATTGAGCTGGTGAATTGTATGATATACTAACTATAACTCAATAAAATAAACAGGTTCTTCTTTCTCTTCCAGACGACAAAGTGAAGGGCTGACCCCTTCAACCAAATAAGGATTGAAACAAGTACACTTAAAAGTCTGGGGGGCCCTGTCTGACCTCCTTTAGCTTCCTGATAGCCACGAGGCAGCATTTAGACTTGCCTACTATTCAGGTTTTTATTCAGCAGAAATTCTGTAGAGAATTGGGAAATGAAGTGGACAAGTTCTGTGTACCTCCACCAAATTGCAATCTACCGTGACATCACATTAACAATCATTGAAAGTCCAGTCAATGTCTTCCAGTCCCACTACATTTCTTCTATGGTGTGATTCCTCCTCCACCCATTCATGGAATGTAGGATTTACATTTCTTTGCATTTTTGGTTATTTTATTATCTTTATTGTTATATATTGACCTTCTATATTTAGCTGAAAGCAGAACTAATTGTAAGAAGTATAAAGGACATTCAGCCAAGCCTGAGATGATGACAACATATTTACAAGTTATATAAGATTTTTTATGTAGATAGGATGATATACTTTTATTTTTTAATAAATTAATTAAAATTGAAGAAAGAAAAACTTAAAATATGCATAAAGAATATGTCTCATTATAGAACAGCCTTTTACAAAAGCCATCAGGCTACTCTATTCCTAAAAATGGGCAGAGAGAAACTCTTTAGTGCTGAATCTTCCAGATATTTCAATATGTTTGAAACAAAAAGGAATATGATTACCATTTAAGAATTTTTTCAGTTAGTCAGAGATTCTAAAATTGATCTTCTGTTTCATCCAAAGTCCTGCTAATTGGATGGGGGGCAAGGTGTATGTAAATAAATGAAAGAATTAGGAATTATGTTCAAATAACAGAGAAAAATAAGATGATGACATTAGTCATGCTAATACACATTTATTGAACAATTAACCTTATAAAAATTGTATATACTTTACAAGCAAAAAAGTATTTTAAATAGAGGAAGAAATTGAAAATCAAAGAAATTAAGTAAAGAGACCAACATTACAGATAGTAAGTGACTGAGTCAGTTTTTCATTGAAACCTGTGAGATGTAAAAATTTACTAACCACGATAATGTACCACTCTCCTCAAACTATAGTGAATCCTTAAAGTTAATATTGGCTTCAGCATTTAAAATAAGTGGAGCAGATTTAGAAGGCAGTTGTGTTCGCCCAGGTAGACAAGAGAAACAAATTCATAAAAACGCATACGCATAAAAGGAAAGGCTTATATAGAAGAGGAATGAGACATTGAGAAAGCATCCCAATCCAGTCCATAACGTCAATATTAGCCCATTTGTCCAATACTCTATAAAGTCTCCTTCTGATTTATGAAGTACATGCAATGATACCAGGACAATCACAGGCCGGTGGATGCAGAGTCTTGTGTATTCAACAGCAATAGAAGCTTCCCAGTGGTGGCAGCTAGTAGACTGGCAGTTCTTTGACCCTTGAGGGCCACCGAGTAGTCCTCTGAAGAGCAGTTCAGGCTATCTGGCCACAGGCAGCAAACACCAAGGCAGGTCACCAACAGTCAGCCAGATGATGGAGCCCAACAGTCCCCAGCTCAAGAGATGTATATCCCAGTAGTGTGGCAAAGCAGGGTTTGAACTCAACTCACAGCGACACAGTCTGCAGACTAGGTGTCTCATGGGTAGTGTGGTTGGCAAATTGAGGCACAGGACAAGCAAGGCAGCTGGCTAGTTCAAAGACCCTTGACTTTTTACACATCCATCAGTCACGAACTATGTCTGTCAATATGAAACTTTCAAATCAAATAGCACTTTGTAATTACACACACTTTGAAATCTAAAATGTCTATATGGAATCAAATAAAGTGAACTCAGAAAGAAATCGTTTTGGCTGAGCCCTCATTGCATAGTGTTTGCGCAGGACTGCGGCCCACTGAGTTGGCGGTTCAAATCCAGCAGCAGCTCTCCAGGAGCAAGGCTGGGTTTTCTACTCCCACCAGGGTAGTGATGCCACAAAAAAGAAAGAAAGAAAGAATGAATGAAAGAAAGAAAGAAAGAAAGAAAGAAAGAAAGAAAGAAAGAAAGAAAGAAAGAAAGAAAGAAAGAAACCATTGTGTAAAATTTTAGGAGTTTACATTGCCCCTGATGCTGCCCCTCCCCACCCCCAAATCCACTGCCATCAAATTGATTCTGACTTGATGTAGAGTGTTCAAGGCTGTAAACATTTACGGAAGCAGATCACTTCATTGTTCCCCAGTTGGTGGGCTTGAACCGTGGATCTCAGCAATGAGCACACTTTCACTTACCTGACAGTGCCACCAAGCTCCTTAAAACTGGAACACCTATATTGCAGACCTTGACCCACAGTGACTGTACAGAACATGCTAGAACTCCTTTGGGGTTTCTGGGTTCTCATCTTTCTCCTGCAAAGCAGTTGGTGCACATTGTGGTTAGCAGCTCTCTTCATAACCCTCTGTGCCACCCACGCTCCCAGGCCTAAATCAGAGAGAAATAAGATTGTCATGCACCACTCTGGCACTCATAGCTGATTCTTGGCAAAACCCAGTCAACTTTGGTCGAAGAATTTTACTTGATTGTCCTTGGAGATGATATCAATCAAATGCTCTAGATGAGATTAATTTGAACTACTCATACTTTTTGTTTTTGTTTTTGTTTTTGCTTTTTTAGGATATCACTGTTCTCCGGCGGTGGGAGTAGGAGACTCAGCCCCACTGCTGGAATTGAACCTCCGTCCCAGGGGGCCGTAGTCCCACACGCAACCACTACGCCACCAGGGCTCAGCCCGAACTACTCATACTTTTATGGGAATTTAATAAATAAGGAATTAGTGAATCAACTCAGTCATTACTGTCCATTTCTACCATTTGGCAAACCATGTAAGATAGAACAAAATAACTATAATTTCAAAATAATACTCAATTAAAACTTCTTAAGTCAGTTACTAGCATGTCAACCCTGCAACCTGACTATGTAAATATTCTAAGTCTATCTATATTGAAGAGGCAGTGGACTAATGTACACAAGATAGATAGAAGTTCTAACATAAGTGGGTGAAGGGAGACATTGGATAGTGTAAGATATGATGAAATAATTATTTATAAATTATCAAGGATTCATGAGGGAGGAGGGAGTGGGGAGGGGGCTGGATGAGGCGCTGATACCAAGAGTCCAAATAGAAAGCAAATGCTGTAAGAATAGGAATGGCAACAAATATACAAATGTGCTCGACACACAATGGATGGATGTATGGATCGTGATAAGAGTTGTATGAGTCCCCAATAAAATGATTTTTTTAATCTGGTGTACATTTCAATAGAATGCTATTGTTTTTTTTGTTTGTTTGTTTTTTTGTGGGCATCACTGCCTCTGGTGGTCGTGGGCGCTACTCAGCTGCGGCTGGATTTGAACCGCCAAGCCCATGGGCTGCAGTTCCGCACTCAACCACTTACGCCACCGGGGCTCAGCCCTAGAATGCTATTGTTTACATGTTCATAGTTTCACAAACTAGTAAGTATCATGGGCCATTCTACTTTGTCCGATGAAGCTACTATGCTTTCAAATTTACTTGAAATACAAAATACCTCACGACAACCAGCATGTCACTATCAATATAATTCAAGGAACCACTGGGAAGTATTTTGCTCTGTTCCACATAAGGCTCCTATGAGGCAGAACTCACTTAATGGCACCTAGATACAACAGTAATGGAATAAATAAAATGTCATATTACTATACAATGATATTTTATCTAACCATATAAAAGAATAAAATATTGGCGTGTGCTACCAAATAAATAAATCTGAAAATAAGATAAATGAAAGAAGTGTGTTAGTCCGGGTAGACTAGAGGAACAAATTCAAGAACATGCATATCGATATAAGGAAAAGGTTTATATACAAAAGGAATGGGACATGGAGAAAGCATCCCAGCCCAGTCCAGTCCAAAATCATAAGTCCGATATTAACCCTTATGCCTGAAATCAGTCTATAAAGTCTTCTTCCGACTCACGAAGTCACAGGTCAGTGGGTGCAGAATCCCGGTGCTGGCAGAGCACCTTGCCTCCAGGGTTCAGGGTCCATCAACAGCAGAAGCAACTCATCACTGGCAGAGGTCTCCATCTGGCTGCCCCAGGTTCAGAGGTCTGGCTCCATCAGGACAAAGCTGTGTGGTCTCTCCGGCGGCTCCTCCAGCTTCTCAAACGCTGCCAGCTTGTCTTGTCCATGATTAATCGTCTCTCGAACTCCCAATAACTGGGGAAGATAGCGTCTCATCTTCACGAGGGAAATATCGCGAGATTTCCCAGAAGTCTCAAGAGCAAGCCATGGCCACATAGAGGCCTCTTTGGCTACTCAATGGCTTTCTCCAGATTAACAGGCTAGACTCCACCCCTACATTTCAATCATAAAATTAGCATAAGCACATGACTGCCACAAGAAGTGAGACACAAAGGCAATATGTTGTATGATCCCATTTATATGACATGCCCAGATAAGGCAAGCCCAAAGAGAAGGAATACAGTTCATGATTGTCTAGGGGTAGGAAGAGAAGAAATTGGGTTTATTTCAAGGGCATATGTGAGTGGTGTCAGAATTTGGGAGGCATTACATAGTGATAATGGTTGTATAACATTTGCGAATATACTAAATGCTACTGTGTTGCCCACATTTAAATTGTTAAAATGATGCACTTTTGTCTATTGAATTGTATATAGATTTTTAAAGGAGAAAATAGTGTACATATATTGTATTGTGGTGCTAACATTTTATAATCCATCATGACTCAAATGTCTTTCAGAGATAATTAAATGCATTTGTAAAAATGAATAAATACCCAACTCTGTCATCTCACCAGCAGGGTTACTTCTGAAAACTTCAGGTTTTGATTCTCAAATGAATATATTTTACTTTACTCAACTTTGTAAAATATTTACTGGAATGTAATTTTGTTATGTAAAACATTGTAACCACATAAAAATAAATTATCATATCCTTTAGGTAATTTTCTGCAGAGCAAATCCTTCTTCAAATAATCTATACTTCAACAGAAAATATAAAATAAAAAGATAAAAACCACAACCTACTTTCATGTAGTCTTCATATAAGGTTTATATATATATATATATACATATATATAGTCTCTTTTACAATAATATAATTTAAAAAACAGCAACTCAGAATAATTGAATATCTTCTAAGCAAGTTGTGTAAGTTAGCCTTATTCAGAGGCTGTTTTCAATTGTTTATTTGTTGTTGTTTTAAGGGCTGAATCATGATGGATTCTCAAAATATTATTGAGACAAGAATTAAATACTAGGATAGTGGATCTGGAATTTTTCTGAGTTTTACAACGGTGGTCACTTAACAATTCATCAACATAGATTAAAACCTTAGTTTGTACTTTTAAAACCACAAGTTGGTAGCTGTTCATTTTGTCAAATAAATATAAATCCTGGGCATAATTTTATTTCGCTTCTGAAAGAATGTTCTCAGTACCTTCAGGATCATCATGTTAAGTACTAAGCCAAGTTATTTCAATTGCTGGAATAAAGTTTGCCTACATTACCCCCCACTGGTAAAATGGAAATACCTATGCCAACCCCCTTTCATCAATAATGTCTGAATTTGATGCATCAAGGAAAATCAAATGCTCTTTGATATGTGTGATAGTAAAGAGACAGGAGCACTGTTATACTTGACCCTTCATCTGTTACTGTGAAGGACAAGGCAGAGAGACAAGGCACTCTATAATACAGAACTCTACTGAGACCATCATAGCACTACGCTTTTGACTCTTCATTTTTTTTTGGCATCACTTCCCTGGTGGGAGTAGGAAGCCCAGCCTTGTTCCTGGAGAGCCACTGCTGGATTTGAACTGCCAATCCTGTGGGCCGCAATTCGACACATAAACACTACGCCACCAGGGCTCAGCCCTGATTTTGACTCTTAAAAGATATCATCTGTACTTGCACAGTATACAAAGGTTGACAAAATATAATGACCTTGATGTAGTTTAATTTTTTTCCTTTTTATTTGGGGACTCTTACAACTCTTGTCACAATCCATCCATCGCTTACATCAGGCTACTGTGTACATATGCTGTCTTCTTTCATAGACATTTGCTTTCTATTGAGCCCTTGGTATCAGTTCATCTTCTTTTTTTTTTTTTTGATGTAGTTTTATGAGAAAAAATTCAGACATTTCTCTGTATTGGAAGTGATGTCATATATTTCTATATTCAAAGAGCTTGTGAAAGAATGGTGAGGAGAACTTTTTTAAAAACCTCTAAACTCACTGCCAAAGTCAATTCCTGTAGAACTGCGAAGAACTGGCTGTGGATTTCCCAGACTAGAAGTCTTTACAGGAATAGAAATCCTCATCTTTTGCTCAGAAAGCAGCTGCTGGTTTCCCACTGTTATCTTGGTGCCTAGCAGCCAATTCATATGCAACTACACCACTTGGGTTCCTTGTTGAACTAAAAAAGAAAAGAAACCAAGGAGGGGGGGGAAGCAAACAGCTGGAATTCAGTGGTCTTGGGACTCATTCCTTAACCTGGGTGTCTCCATGACTCCATCTAAATGACCCAAGCTCAACCCTTGTGACCCCTCAAGGCAGAGTAGAAGATTCTGCACCCACTGACCTGTGACTTCATGAGTCGGAAGGAGACTTTATAGACTGATTTCAGGCATATGGGTTAATATCAGACGTATGACTTTGAACTGGACTGGGCCCAATGTCCTGTTCCTCTTGTATATGAACCTTTTCCTTATATCGATATGCATGTTCTTGAATTTGTTCCTCTAGTCTACCCGGACTGACACATAGCACTTCACCCAATTCTTTGAAAATTGACACCCCTTCACTCCATGTGGTTCTAGTGAGGCTGTCAATCATAAATAACACTGCCAAAGTGAGACTAAAACATGCTCTGAAACTCATTTTCATATCCTTGTGTATTTAGGGCCAATTCACAAATGGAGATGAGTTAATTACACATTCTCTTGAAATCTTACATCTGAAGAGGATACCCATGGAGGGCAAAAACCTGTATCTAGAAATTTGATCACGAAGTTTTGGGACTGAAATATGTGAAACTTCTCAAGTTTTGTTTCTTCTATAGCACATAATCCAGATTTTTAGTTCTATTAAGTACCTGCTATTCTCCAATAAATACCCTTTTCTTGCTTAACTTACAGTCAATGTCCTTTGATTACAGCCAATGAATTATGCTGATTCGGTATCTCAATTCAGGGTTCCTGCACAGATCATTTTAATATGTATATTCATTGTAGGGGTAAAATCTCCATCCCATTCTGAAAACCCCCAATAACATGATCTAAAAAATACAAAACATTTCAATGTGAGTCATACTTAATATGGTCCTTCCAGTCATAAATATTTATATAAAATATTTAATTTTGGATTTCATAAACCTGTGGTTATAGTTCCATTATAGCGAGTGTTATCTGCTAAGGATCAGGAATAGGACTAGATTAAGACCTGGCCTTTAAAAAGGGTGTAACTAGGACTGTATTGTTTGCTTAATGGTTATCTTGTTTAGTGTTCTTTGTAATGGATGTAAGGAATTATATGTTGCAGCAAAAAAGAAGAAGAGTTACTTCTGGAGAGGCATGGGAAAATGTTTGGTGAGCTAAAATTAGTAAGAGGTCTATGCTCACTTAAAACATCCAAGAAGAGGCCCCAAGTCATATATATATGAATAATATACAATTTAGGGTGGAGAAAGGAACATTATATTTGAGTGAAAAGTTATATGTTAATTAGATTGCACCATGTAACTCCCACCAAAAGACTTTTTAAAAAAATATATAGACTTTATTGGGGGCTCTTACAACATTTAAAACATTGTTCATATTAAGCATATTTGTACACATGTTGCGACATTCATCTACATTATCTACTTGAACCCCTCCAGCATAAGTTCCTCTTCCCCTTTTTCCTCTAGTTCTTTATTTTTTTAATTCCAACTCCCTATATTTCCCCTTTACCCTTCATCTCCCCCATGAACTTCCAATAATTTACAAATTGTTATACCTTACACTGTGTAATGTGTCACTTCACTCACCCCACCCCTGACCCTGTCATCCGCACCCCAGAGAGGAGGTCACATGTAAATCTGAGAAATTTCTTCCCCCTTTCTACTCCACCATCTCTCCACCCTCCCAGTGTCACCACTCCCCACTAGTCTCAGGGATTATCTATCCTAAATTTCCACGTCTTTGACTCCAACGTGCATCCCCTGGCCTAGCCAAATCTTTCTGGCTATGTGTGGATCGTGGAAAAAGATACTCATAAGATTTTCCTGGGGGCAAATGTAAAAAAAAATCCCTCAAAGTACCACCTGCCACATATAAAATGAGCTGTATGAGAAGCAGGGGTATGATCTTATCACCAACAAGAACCAAAGGGGGAGCTCATCATCTGGACCCAGTATCTGGGCTACACCTGCTTGATCTGACCATCATATTTTGAAAACCTGCCACCATGTGAGACATTTCATCAGACTTTCAAGAGTTTCTGTAAGACACTGCAGGGATTTTGCTGAAACCAAAAACTTGAGGAAATATAGTCAATGGGGGAAGTGGGGGGAAATGAGGCAGACTTGCATCTTGCTAGTGTTGAAACTTTGAGATCTCCTCAATATACTTGGAACTATATTGGTATTAATTCTTTCAAAATAGCTTATTACCACACAGTGTGCCGTGTATTATTGAGTAATCAGAGGACCTTCCTTGGCTGCAAATTTCACAACCATAAAATGAGAGGTTGTGCTTAAAGATGCTGTTGGTTTTTTGTATATACTATTATCTCTGAAAGTCTATTTAGATAAGGTAGGCTGGATGAACAGTCTTGAGGAGAAAACAATACGGCTGATGGTTCCTGTGGTAACATGGGAAATGGTGAGGTAGGGGAAAAGAGGTGGGGCTGACCAACCCAGGGATAAGAGAACAACAAGTGATTCATAATTAATGACAAGATGAGTGTGAGAGACCTGATAGAGATCGATCAAGAGTAATTGTTACGAGAGATATTACTAAAACCCAAATGAAGACTGAGCGTGGTAGAGGGAAAAGAGGAAAGTAAAAGTAAATAGAGGAAAGAACTGGGAGGCAAAGCATGTATATAGGTAAATATATTTATATATGATGAAGAGGAAATAGATAAGTATATGAAGACCATATACTTATAGGGTTAGTATTAAGACAGCAGATGGGCATTGAACCTCCACTCAAGTACTTCCTCAATACAAGAACAATTGGTTCTATTAAATTGGCATTCCATGATGCTCACTTTCCCCAACATGATTACTGATGTGTGCATAAGCAAAAGTGGTGAAGAAAGCTAATGGTGCCCAGCTATTAAAAGATATAGCATCTGGGGTCTTAAAGACTTGAAAATAAACAAGTGGCCATCTAGTTAAGAGGCAAAAAATCCCACATGGAAGAAACACACCAGCTTGTGTGGCCACGAGGTGTCAAAGGGATCAGTTATCAGACATCAAAGAACTAAAAATCATATCAATCCACACCCACCTTCCTGATATGATTGCTGAAGACAAATGTGTGCATAAGCAAAAATGGTGAAGAAAGCTGATGATGCCTGACTATCAAAAGATACAGCATCTGGAGTCTTAAGTGCTTGAAGGTAAACAAGCAGCCTTGTAGCTCAGATGCAATAAAGCCCACATGGAAGAAGCACAACAACCTGTGTGACCACAAGATGTCAAAGGTACCAGGGCCCAGGCATCAAAGAACCAAAAATTATATCACTATAAATGAGGGGAAGTGAGCATTGAGGACCCAAAACCCATCTGGAGGTGAAGTAACATCTCCTTAGATAAGGGTCATGGGGAGGAGATGAGCTAGTCTGGGTATGGTGTAGCAACAATGAGATATGCAGCTTTCCTCTAGTTGTTCTTAAGTGCTTACTTTTCCCACCCCCACTGTCATGATTCCAACTCTACCTTACAAATCCAACTAGACCTGGGGCTGTACATGAGTACAGCTAAGAACCAGAAACATGGGGAATTCAAAACAGATGAACCCTTGAGGACCAGTAGTGAGAGTGGGGATGCAAGGACAATGGAGGGAAGATGGAACAGAAAGGGGGAACTGATTACAAGGATCTACATATAACCTCCTCCCTGGGGTACAGACAACAGGGAAGGGAAAGTGGGTGAAGGGAGACATCAGACAGTGTACAATGTGACAAAATAATAATAATTTATAAATTATCAAGGGTTCATGAGGGATGGGGGAGCAGAGAGGTGGGGAAATATGAGGAACTAATACCAAAGGCTTAAGTTGAGGGAAAGTGTTTTGAGAATGATGAGAGCAACAAACGTACAAATGTGCTTTGTATACAAGGAATGTATGTATTGATTGTGAGAAGAGCTGTATGAGCCCCCAATAAAATGATTTTTTAAGTGTTGTTATTTCTTTACCCGGCTCAAAAATTCGACAGTTTTATAAATGAAAGAGAATAATAGGAGGCAGTAGTGTGATATTGCCATAGAATAACTTTGCTAACACAACTTTAGGAAAACTTGAGACACTCTTTGTAAGGTTCTGTGAAACACATTAACACTGAAGCATCCACCACTGACGCATTTCAACTATCAACTAACAGTAAAAGTTGCTGCCACACAGAGCATTGTCAATAGAATTGTGTTGTTAAAGTCGATGCTCAGATTCCTGTTGACTGGAGTTTCTGCCAGGAGCTTACATCTGGAAGCTGCTTTGGGGTTCTGCCAAGAGTGTCAGCCTATGGAAACAGTGAAGCTCTGAGGTCTCAAAAACAGTCTTCTGTGCAAGCTAGTTCATTGAGCTTTTAATAAGTATATCGCACATAGGCCTCCATAAACAAATACTTTTGGAAACCAAGAGTATTTCCCTCACAGAGAAGCTGAAGATGAAGACTCAATATTAAAGATGTCAGGAGGCTGAGCCCCGGTGGAGTAGTGGTTGTGCGCGGTACTGCGGCCCACTGGGACGGAGGTTCAATTCCAGCAGTGGGGCTGGGCCTCCTACTCCCACCACCGGAGAGCAGTGATGCCAAAAAATAAATAAATAAAAAATAAAGATGTCAGGAATCTCTGAATTAAAGCCGCCTGCTCACCTTTGTATAAACGGTTCTTTTTACTCTGTTCCAACCCATCACGATGCTATGCACAACAGAACCAAATACTGTCCTCACTGCACCATCCTCACAATTGTTCCTATGCCGGAACCCATTGTTAAAGTCACCATAATGATCCCTTTCCTTGAGGGCCTCCCTTTTTGTGTGCCCTTCGACTTTACCAGGCATGATGCCTTCCAGGGACTGGTCTTTATTGGTAATATGTCCAAAGACTTTAAGATAGAGCCTTGCCATCCTTGCCTGTAAAGAGCCCTCTGGACTTACTTCTTGCAACACAGATCTATTTGTCCTTTTAGCAGTCCATGGTACTTTCAATATTTTTTCTCCAGCACCACAATTAAAATGTATCAATTCTTTGGTCTTTCTTATACGACGTCCAATATTCACATGCACATGAGGAATTTGAAAGTACCGTGACTTAGGTTTAGGGGCACTTTAGTCCTCAAAGTACCATCCTTGCTTTTAAACACTCGAAAGAGGTTTTATGTAGAATAATTACCTAACACCACTTGTCTTTTGCTCTCTTAACTAGTCCTTCCATGAGCATTGATTGTGAATCCAAGCCAAAAAAATAAAAATCCCTGGCAACTTCAAACTTTGTTCCATTTAGAGGAAGCAGCTATCCTTGATCTTTGTCAGCAACTTTTTCAAGTCCTCCTGATTTTCAGCAAGCAAAGTGTGTCATCTGCATATCACAGATTGCTAATGTCTTCCTGAATCTTGACACCATATTCTTCTTCATATAAACCAGCTTCTTTGCTACTTTGATCAGCATACAGATTGAATAAATATGGGAAGAGGATACAACCATCAAACACATCTTTCTTGACTTTAAACCATGCAGCACGTCCCATTTTGGTTAGTACAACTTTCTCATGACCCATGTACAAGTTCCAAATGAGAAACATGAAATGTTCTGGGAATCACTTTCTTCTCAATGCTATCCATATTTTGTTGTGATCCATACAGGAAAATGCTTTGACATGTCAATAAAACACAAGTAAATATATTTGGAGTTTTTTCTGCATTGAGCCAAGATCCATCTAACATCAGCAATGATATCCCTTATTCAACTTCCTAACCTAAATCCAGCCTGAACTGCTGGAAATTCCCTGTAAATGTACTGCTGCAGCCATCATTAGATGAACATCAGCACAAGTGTACTTGCATGTGATAAAAATTACATTCTTCTATAATTTGAGTATTCTATTGAGTCATATTTTTTTTGGAAGGGGCATAAGCATAGAACTCTTCCAGTTAGTTGGCCAGGGAGTTGTCTTCCAAGTTTCCTGACAGACAGGTTACTTCTTCCAGTGACTCATCAACATGCTCAAACATTTCCAGTGGTATTCCATCAAGTCCTGGAATCTTGTTTTTGGCAGATGCTCTCAATGCAGCTTGAACTTCTTTCATCAATGCCATTGGTTCTACCTTGTAAAATGATGGAATGTCAGCTAGTTCTTTTTTTTTTTTTTTGGTACAGGGACACTGTATATTCTTCCCATCTTCTTTTGATGCTTCCTGTCTTGTTCAATATTTTGCCAATAGAACCAGTCAATATTTCAACCTGAGGCCTGGATATTTTTCTTGAGTCCTTTCACTTTAACATATACTGAGCATGTTCTCCCATTTTGGTATTCCAACCGTAAGTCTTTGCATATTTCATTAGACTGTAGTCTGCTTTGTGTTCTCGAGGTGCCCTTTAAAATGTTCTCTTCAGCTTTTTTACTCCATGCCCTTCATTTGTCTTAGCTACTCTCCAATAAAAGTGCAAGGTTCCGTCTGTTCTGACATCATGCTGATGTCCATTTCTTTTTCCGCTTCCTGTCTTTTTTGTTTCAACCTTTCGAATATACAAATCCAGTTTGTCAAAGATTAGATGGCTGTAGGCTGATGCATTCATGCCTGGGTTTATGATCCATTATGATCCATTGATCTATGTATCTATCATTGCAGCAGTATCAGACTAGTTTGACGACTGTAGCTATGTAGCTGGTTTTCTTCCTCTGTGCTTCCAAATGTTGCATCCCAATCACCAAAAAAATATCAATGCATCTTGATTGCATGTCTGATGAATTTCTGATCATATCTACTGAGGTTATTGGTAGAATTCCTCCTTTTCCTCATCCTAGCTTTTGTGGTTGGTGCATAAATTTGAATAATAATTGTATTGATTATAAATCCAATTAATGCAACTCTTACAATGTGAACATGATAATATTTGCAAGAAAATATGCTTAAGTTAAGCTTTAGTGACTCTATTAAAGATAGACAGCCCTGAAAACAAAGATATGATTGTTTTAGTCACTCATGAACTCTTGGAAATTAGACAATTTAATCTCAATAAACCTTAGTCCATATGACCAAGAAAGTGATTAAGTTATTAAGATGAAGCTCAAATCACTTCATAGCATATCCAGATGCAGAGAATCCTAAAAAAATAATAATGATGATAATGTTATCTCCTATAAGAAAATCAAGGTGTCAAAAAGAACTAGATCCAGGAAAAAAACCAAGATTGAGTCAGGGAAGAATTTCCCTAGATGCTTCCTTGCACCAGTGACCTAATGAAGGATTACTTAACAACAAAACCAAAATTCAGGCATGCCTGTGCTTCTGTTATGTTCACTTATTATGTAGCACTACACCTAACAATTTTTTTAATCATTTTATTGGGGGCTCATCCATCATTTATCACAATATATAAATAAGCATACTGTGTCAAGCACCCTCACATGTCCACTTCTATTATTGTTCTCCAATCATCCGCCTTTTCCCTTAAGCCCCTAGTATTGGCTTTTCCATCCCTTCCCCTCTTCCCCTGCTCTCTCCTCCCCACCAACCCTCAATACTTTATATATTGTTATTGTTCTGTCATATCTTACACTGCCCGACCTCTCCCCCAACCCTTTCCTTTGATACCCATCCTTCAAATAGGAGCTTGTGTGTATATCCTTGCTGCTGGTTCCATCTCTCTACCCCAACCTTCTCTCTACCCTTCC
Source organism: Nesogale talazaci (assembly GCA_004026705.1). Lineage (NCBI taxonomy): Eukaryota > Metazoa > Chordata > Mammalia > Afrosoricida > Tenrecidae > Nesogale > Nesogale talazaci. The sequence goes on along the minus strand of PVJH01015748.1, from coordinate 16,571 downwards.
AATATCTCCAATCTAACCATTGGCCCGAAGGGGTCCATCCATTTTGGTATCCCCATATCTCCAGCTCCCCTCTATACTAGAGTGACTTCTCCAGTCCATCTGGATTTGCAAGGTAGAGTTGGGACCATGATGGTTGGGGGACAGGGAGGAAGGCTGCAGGAACCAGAGGAAACTTGTATGCATCATCGCTGCCCGGCTGCCCCTTGACTGGTCTGCCTCCTCCCCGTGGCTCCCCTGTAAAGGGGCAACCAATTACCCACCAGTGGGCCTTAGGTCCCTACCCTGCCCTCCTCCTCCTTTGGAATGATATGATTCTTGTTCTTTGGTGCTCGATACCTGCTCCCTTCGGCCCCTCTTGATCATGCATGCTGGTGTGCTTCCTGCATGTGGACTTTGCTGTTTCTGCGCTGAATGGTGACTCAATTATCTTCAAGTCTTTGAGATTCCAGGCATTCAATCATTTGGTAGCTGGGCACCATCGTTTCTTTTACTCTGTTTGCCTCTGTATCCATTTGTCTTCAGCGATATCGGGAGTCAATTGGTCCATTGATTTTGATTTTTGTTCTTTGATACCTGATTGTTTCAGCACCTCACTAACAAGTTTTTTATGTTCTTCAAACAAATGTCCTCTCACCTTGAAGTTTTCACTTCCCTTTGTCTATAACACTATTCTCATGAGGGTGCACATAGCTCATTTCCTTTGGAACCCTTCTCTGTGAAGCACTGCAGCTGTGAGACTTTTGTGTTGCTTTTATTTCGAAAGCACCAGCTTGTGCCCCCATAACAATAGTTCCCAGTATTTTAACAAATTTCCCACTGTGTCCCATATTTATAATTATCTAACGCATCTAACTCTACTTACTACTTACTTATTTTCATTGCCCCTAGAGTGAAGTTGTAAAGGATTTCATCTTGCTTGGATCCAGAATCAATCTTCATGGAAGCAGTGAACAAAAGATAAAATGATGCATTACCTGCAGAAGGTATCTTGAAAGTGTTGAAAAGCAAGAATGTAACTATAAGGGCTAAAGTAAGCCCGTCTCAAGCTGGTGATATTTTCAATCACCTCCTATGTGTGTGAAAGTTGGACACTGACTAAGGAAGACAGAAGAAAAATTGATCAAGTTGAACTCTTATGCTGGTGAAAGCTATTGAGCATGGACTGCTAAAAAACAAACAAGGAACTAGATATCTCATGGGAAAAGGACAGTCATAAAGACCCTTGGGAGCAAGACTGATGAGACTTCTCTCATATACTTTGAACATGTTATCCTGAGAGACCAGTCTGTAGACAAGAAAAGTGAAAAATTAGAAGGTCGTTGATAAGATAGTTTGACTCAATGGGTTCAAAGGTAAGAACAATTGTGAGATTATGAAGCAACATGCGGCTCTTGTATCTGCTGCACACATGGTCCCCAGGAATCAGAACACCCTTCAATCTTTCAAGCCTTCTGTTTGGCCAATCCTGTGCTGTGCATTCCCAAGAACTTGAGAACTTTCCTTCACTATTGTCCTGTTAGGTATTCCTACAAGTCCACTAGACCTTGGACTCTCCCTCACTTCTCCCAAACGATGGTGCAGCCGGCACTAAACTCAAGAATAATCTATAGTGGCTTCTCACAAATAGGGCAGGAACTTTTCCACAATAGTAATCTTAGATTCACAGGTTCAAGATGATGCCAGTTGTCTATGCTCACTCTGGTCCGGAAGATGGGTGCTACTTAACGTGTGAGTCAGGATTGCCTCTAAAAAGCCGTGTGTGTGTGTGTGTGTGTGTGTGTGTGTGTGTGTGTACAGCAAGAGAATTTTAAAAGTCATTTCAGCCTTCTTGGCATTTTATATTCCCACTTATCTTCCAGTCTGGAGGCTTATCATTTGTGACCCACATACCCAGATGATAGGTGGATTTAACAGCTATTTTTATTAATAGACTGTTTTTGTTTCCACTTAAATGAAACGTGGACTTTAATTTCTGCTTTAATTGAAGTTGGGAAGACTTATCTAGTTGTATTTAGAGAAATGTCAGTATCGGACATGTTACTGCTCTTAATTTTGGTAATAAATATTCATTGAGCATGCATTATTTATTTGGGGGTCAAAGCAAAATATCTATTTCTGGTGCATGAAAATGCATGGGTTCATCTAGATAGCTTGAGTAAGTAATGTGATTGTCACTTATGACACACGAGTACTTACGCTCGGAAAATGAATGACGATGTGGAGGCTTGGATAAAAGCTCTCAGGATTTTTTTTAAGTCTACCCTTCTGCCGCTGCTGAAACATGGTTTTGTTACATGGAAAAATTGAACAGACTGATGTGCAACTGATATTGATCCTCAGTTTTTCTTTTGACCAGCAAGCCTTCCTCTTCATGTTAAAGAGATGAAATGTTAGAAACTTATTTTTACACTGTCCTTTACAGTAATCTCCTTTCCTATTAAGCTGAATGTTAGCAATTCAAACTGATCAGCTACTTTTGGGAGTATATGAGTCTGTTTGCTCCCATAAACATTTACAATCTTGACCACCCTCTATAAGGCCTCTATGAAGTAAAATTCACTCTTGGTGGCAGCATTTATTGTTTTTTTTTATGATAGAAGATAACCAGAATATTAGAACATGCTACTCTAGAAATTTTGTTCTCATCTCTGAAGGCTTTACTGAGACAGGCTTTAGTCCATACATGTCATTATAGTTAACTCTGGTTTGAGGAAGCAGCTCTTCCTCATTTATGTTTTGAGTATGTGCAGATTAGAGGTTGAAGCAGACAACCTATTCCTTCTACCTAGTCTGTTCTTCGTCTGGAAACTCTGCTGAGACCTGCTCTCGTTAGAGTGACTTTGATGGTATTTGAGCTACCAATGTCAAAAATTCCAGCATGGAAGCAACATGCAAACCACCCCAGTATGACAAACAGAAAAACAAGAGGTGCTAGAACCAAGTCAGAGTATTTTCCATGGCCTCAGATGTGTGTGAAAGTTAGACATTGAATTAGGAAGATTAAAGAAGAATCTATGCACTTGAATTATAATGTTGATGAAGATGATTGAAACTGCCAAAAGAACAAATAAATATGTCTTGCAAAAATGTTATATAGAGGCAAGGTCATTTCGTCTCATATACTGTCGACATGTGATGAGGAAAAATCAGTCCCTGGGAAAGGACATTATGCTTGATAAAGTTTATGAGACATCACAGACCCAAAAAGATAGGTCCGTGACAAGATGAATTGGTCCAGTGTCTGCAACTACAGGCTCAAACATAAGAACAACATTGAGAATGATGCAAGACCAGATAGCATTTCCCTCTGTTGAACATAGGGTCACCATGATTCAGAACTAACTTCATAGCATGTAGCAAAAATGATAACCACATTTTAGAAAATATGAAGTCCTTTGGGGAAATAATTTAACCTTAAAAGTAAGACAAACCTGGGCTGAGCCCCTGTGGCATAGTGGTTGAGTGTGGGACTATGGTCCACGGGCTTGACGGTTCAAATACAGCAGTGGCTCTCCAGGAGGAAAGCTGAGTAGCTCCCACGACCACCAGAGAACAGTGATGCCAAAACAACAACAACAACAAAAAAAAGTAAGATAAACCTGAACTGAATCCAGGTGTCTCCATTTCCCCTTTTTTGCATTCTAGAAGCAGCCACCTTTTCATCCCAAAACTATGAACCTAAAAATAAAAGAAACATCCTGGGCCAGGACTCAAAGAACCTAAGTTCTTTCTGGCATCACTCAGATGCCCTTTCTGTCTACCCTTTTTCTACTCAGTAGTCAAATAATAAACATGGAGGTAGTTTAGGACATTCTAGGTGTTCTATTACCTATAAACAAAACAGCCTTTCTGTTTTGTTCAATATCCATTTCAGTTAGACCTGAAACAAATCAAAGAGGATTTCCCATCACAGAGAAGATAGGCTTGGGTGTATGCAGCTCTCTCAATATGACAATAGAAATAACTGGGTAGGGTGGGGGGATTTCGTCCCTGAAACGTCATGATGGATCCTTTTGTTGTTGTAACATGGAAAAGTCAAATACAATAATGGTAATTGATATACTTCATCCTTAGTTATTCATTCATTTGCCAACTCTTCCTCTCAAAGAACAAAAATATTTGGAACTCATTAACTACATGACAATTTGGTGGGTGAGGTATTGGGCCACTATCCTCAAAGTCAGTAGTTCAAAGCCACAATGAATTTTAAACTTTCCATTTGTTGTTGTTGTTGCTGCTGCTGCTAGATGCCATAGAGACACTTTTAACTCATAGCAACCAAACATATGTAAAGCCAAATGAAACAGTTCCCATCAGGAACCATTCTCACAACTGTCATGTTTGATCCTATTGCTGTAATCACAATGTCAATTCAGCTTATCAAGTCTCTCTCTTTTTCACCGCCCTACCCTACCAGCATGATGTCCTTCTCCAGGAACTCTGGAAAAAGCAGACTCAAACTCAATTCATTTCCATGGAGTCAATTCCAACTTATAACGTCGCTGAAGGGCAGAGGAGACTTGCTTCCATGGGTTTCCAAGACTGTACATCTTTACAGGAGTATAAAGCTTCATTTCCCTCCCATGGAGTTTCTGGAGATTACAAAATGTCAGCCTTGCAGATAGCAGTCAAACACATAACCCAGTACACGACAAAATTTTTTGGAAATTTACCAGGTCAAGTCAATACATAGACATGATTTGTGAAGCTAGTCAGAATTTTTGCAGAATGTACAAGTAAATCAGAGGATAAACATCATACTGATCAAATTTATGATAAAAACAAACTGACTGAGGTCCTGAAACTGAATAAGAATAATCTCAGGGATGATTTCTATGGAACACTCCAGAAAACACCAACAGAAATGGGACTACCCCAAAGAAAATTAGGTGCTCAGGTTGATCAGTATTGTTCCTTCTTTGGTCTCTCAAGCTAAAAGTTATCTCTATGATGATGGAGAATTCATTAGAAAATTGATCTTATGTAAGTTATGATATTAATATAGATATTATCCAATCTTAACATTTAGGTAAGTCAAATGAATCCCATCACTAATCCAAAATTCAAGAACTACTGGTTATTATTTCCCATTGGCATCTAGATATATTGGATTCTACCTAACAAATCACCCAAATTTTTCTAAAAATAACAAGTACTTCACTTTCCTTAAATTATGTGTTCAAATAAAGCTATTTTTGCTACACGTGTACACTCAGTATATTTCTATCTGTGCAAGATGAAGATGCATGTTTTGTGATAACTAGTTGGACACTTCTTTGTGAAATATCTATCAAAGGAGGCATGAGTTATCGGTCTCAGTCCACAATATTATTGTTACTGTCCTTGACTGCAGATTGAGGAAGGTAAACAAGACATGTTTGGGAAGCATCTTTGTAATACAGAATTGATAACATGTCATCATCTAGCTTGTAGAATATCCAGAATTTTGACTTATTGTATTACCTCAAAAGAAGGCTTTCTTGAGGTAGACTCTAGGGTTAGTGGAATAAAACTTGCTAGCTTTGAAGGACCCCTGACAGCAGTCAGCAATTCAAAACCACCAGCTGCTTCACAGGAGACAAGGCTTTCTGCTTCAGGAAGGAATTGCCCTTCTATTATGTCCTTTTATGTCCTATAGGGTCACAATGAGCTACAATCAAGTTAACGGCCATGAGATTTTGTGTGTGTGTGTGTGTGTGTGACACACCTTTTGTACCTTTTGTCTCCTAGTGTTCTAGTTTTCTCCAGTTGCTATAATAAACAGGTCCAATGTAAGTGACTACAGCAGCAAAAATTAATTTTGCCTCAGTTTAAGAGACTAGAAGTTAAAATCAGAGTGTTGGACATATTGTTTCCATCTGGGCATTTTGATAGAATATCTGTCCTGTGCCTCTCCTAGTTTTGGGGGGCTGCTGGCAATCCTTGGTCTTCCCTTGCCCCATCTAGATGCCACTGCCTCTATCACTAGATAGGCTATGACTTTCCCTTGTATGTGAAACTATGTTTCCATGTTTATTCTTGTATTTTATAAACTCTTACTCAAGGAATTTGATGATGACCACCACCACCCTACATCAGCATAACTTCTTCATTAATTGATAACATCTGCAAAGAAAAATCCTATCTCCCAAAACATCCCACATTCACCCCTGCAGAGAATACAACTTCAATGTATCTGTTAGTGGGATACAAGTCAATTCATAACAGACAGTGTCTCCAAATACAGGAATCTCACTATTTTCCGGTGCATATTAAAATTTGAATGTTCACATTCCAAATCAGTGGGTGCATGGAGAGAGTAAAAGAACATTAGTTTCTCATTGTTCTGCATAGGGACTATTCAATAGTCTTTCCCAGGCATAATAGGCTAATTTAAAACACATACCAGACTGAGAAGAAAATGTAATGACAAGGTTTCTTTCTTTCGGAGATCAGAGGATCTTTCTATACTAAGCAAAATATATTTTAAATTCGGGTTATTTTGCATTATTTTTCTACTTATGTCTGCCCAATTTCAATATGTAATTTAAAACTCTGAAAATAAAGCTAGGATGTTTTGTTTTGACTTTTGTATTATAAGTAATTCATACTATTCAAGGATTAGTATGTAGATTTTTCTATTGCTAAAGGCAGTTTAATTTTTCTATCTCTAGGGTCACCTGGACTATAATTACATAAGTACCTTTATTGAAAAATTTGCGCAATTCTGAGTTACAAATATGTGAATTTGAAACAATTTCATTTCATGATGCATCATTAAACTAAGTCAAAATATATTGCTACTATGATTCCAGTTCAATCATGACAACTATATCCCAAACAAAAAAGTGTTCAGAAGGTTATGGTGACTGCTTTGGTATATTTCATAAAAGGAAATCTTGAAAATTTTTCTCAAGAAACACAGAAAGATCACAGGATGTTACTAGGAAAAAGTTTCAAGTAAATTGAAAACTGCTTTGGTAAGGAAAAGGAATTTAAACCTAGAAAAAAGATTGTTTTTTTCTAATATGATCATGCATCATCTACTCATTCTGCCAGGGAATCTAGGGCTCTCATCCAAGCATTTTGTTGGGAAACTTTGCACTCTCAATACTATAGTTCTGAAAGTACCCCTTCAGACTTCCTTTTGTTCCCCAAACTTAAGGAACCCCTAAAACCAACCAACTCCTTGAGGACCCAGGGTTGCTATTCTGATTTGGTATCGAGCACAGAGCACAGAATTCTTAGAAGAAAATTTAAAACCTTGACGAAGGATATGTTGAAGATAACAGTTTTATAATATACTTTTTGTGTAATAAATAATTTAATTGCTTCTACAAGAATACTTCTGACTTATGGGAATATTAAAGAACATCACTAACAAATAGGATTTATTGTACATTGTTTCAAGCTGTGTTCAGTCACTTTTCATAAGATAAATTTATACTTTATACCAGCTTTTATTTCTGATAATATCTCTACATTTTTACTTCCACACAATAATGAAAAGGCAAGTATTATTCCCCCTCCTTTTATATATAGAAAACATGTGGAAAAGTTCATGCTTCAATTTATGTAAAAGTTAACATAACCATTTAATGTTGGTATAAGTTGAATATCTTTATATTCTTTTAATTTTCTTGTCAGAAAGTACCTTTCTTGAAACTAAAATACATCATCGTTTCCCAACATTTAGAGTTCTGAAAGTAATTTTTCACACACATACTGTTCTCTCATTTGAGCCTCACAGTCAACCTACAACGTTGCAAATGGCAAAAGAACCTTCTGCTTAATCTTTCAAAATCAAGCATGCCTCCATTTTATAAGATAAACAGATAAGAGACATTAAAGTGACTGTAATAAACAATATCATCAACTTTGTGCCAACTCAGTAACCCTAATGTGTTACAAAGAAGAACAATTCCAAGGAGATTTCCCTTTGGTTCTACAATTATATGGAACTCATGTCACCACAGGGGAAGTGCAAACCATCAAGCATTAGGCTAGATCAATGCAGACTGTTCACTCCACCAAGAGATTGACCCGTCCTCTCTAGCTGGTAGACTAGAGAGGAGCCCTGGCGGCATGGTGCCTGTGTGCTGGGGTTCAAGGTCACTCCAAGGGAGAACGGTGAGACTTTCTAGATCTTTAAACAGTCACTGCTTCAGAAACTCACAGGAGTTTTTCTACCCTGCCCTAAAGGGTCACTCGAATGTGTGAATAGCCCTCGACTTCTTTCTAAGTTAAAACTGTGAGACTGGGTTTTTAGCCAGCATACCAAAGCTCATCCTTAACTGTCTATTAAACTTTCAGTTTGAGACTATTTAGTCTCTTTACAAGCACATCCTCACTGATCAAAATATGCTGAAAATGCTTCAGGAATCTCTGAAAGGCGGGTTACAAGCCTCAGAAGAACATCGCTTTCTTTACTTAAAAGTTATACTTCATTTATAAGTATAAATTAATAGCTTAATCCTTCATCTTATTTACCAGATCAAGTGCTACTTTTTTGGACTTCCCTCAAATATAATATTTTCACTTAAAGGATGAAAAATTGTCACCATTAAATATCATTTTTAAGGTTTTCCACGGTCTCAAAGGGGGAAAAAACCCACAAGTAAATTTCTAACAAGTTAAACAGACAATAAAGCCTGCCAACATGATGCCTTCAATGGCAATAGCTTGCCTTCCAGGTAAGAGAATTGGGGTAAAAATAAGGTGGCACAATTTAAAATCATGTGACATGTGCAGTATATGCTTCCATACTAATAGTGCCTAGAGAAAAAAAATGTACCTGGGTGTCGCCTAAAGACGGGAAGCTGTCCCACACAGCTGCCAGAGCCGTCGAGTCCTCCGGTGGCAATGATTTTCTTTCTGAACTATCAGCCATTCAATTGCCAAATGACTTCTGTTTCTTACAATTTAACAAGTTTCAATTCAGCCTACCAATTTTCCCATTATGTCACTTGCAAGAGAAGAGATCATCTTAACCTCGGTAGAACATTTCAATAAATTGCCCACTATAGAAATACCCAGGATGTGTTACAACACCTCTTTCCTTCCGTAGAAAAAAGACCTTTCTGACATTTTGACAAGTTAATGAAGCATTTCTTTCCCATCTGAAGAAGTCACTTGGCATTCCCTCAACAAGAATGGAGCTTCCAAATGTTTCTTCATTTGACCCTCAAACTACCTTTTAACACTTTTCTTATGAGTGATGTCAACGGTGTGCAAGCCACTTGGCACATGCCCAGGACCTTTAAAAATAATTCCATCATATTGCCTAATGCTAGGGGGTCTCTCGAGAACTAAGTGCGCTTGTAAAACTATTCATAAAAGAGGCCTTCTATTTCTGTCTCTACTTCCTTTAACACTCCGGTGATATTTTCCTTGGAGCAGAAAACACGTCAAATCTCAAAGCTTAGAATATTGGTCCATTTTTCAACTTCTTGAAGCAGTCTTTTTTTTTTCTCTAAACCCTGATCCTTCTCACTAATAAATTTGATTAAAGAAAATTCCCCTTTATGAAACCAGAAACCACATTTTTCAGCTATACTCCCCAAGCTTTCATTTGGCTTCAATCTCCATTAGTTCACTACTTGGGTAGTTAAGTCTTCAGCCCTTTCTCCTACTCTATGTATATTGTTTTTAAAAGCCTTTTGACTGAACTGCTTAGTCTTGCTTGAGATTAATTTTCCACTTTTATTATTCTAATTATTAGGTAGATTTTATGGCTTTATAATCACTCCCCGGAGTTCTTTGAACCCGTTCTGCTCTTTATGTTTACGCGTGAGGTGTCCCCTTGGTAACGTTTTGGCCAAACTGTCTATTGCATGAGATTTAGGGAGTGAACATGTTCAAAATGTGAATGTGAAATGACTGCTGTGTGTTATATTTTAATGTCCCTAAAATATTTTTAAAAGTTTGTTTCCAATCAAAATGCTTATCATTTATAAGCCCTGCCTGATACTTGCAATAATAAACAGATCATCAAAAACGTGGGTGCTGTAGCAAAGTGTGGTAAGGAAATCAGATGGTGGGCAGCTATGAGAAAGGAAAGCTTCATTCCCTTCTTGGATCTCAGAGTTTTGAGGTTTTTTTGTTTTTGTTGCTGTTTTGGGGGCAGTGATGCTCTGGTGGGAGTGGGAGGCCCACCCTTGCTCCTGGAGAGCTGCTGCTGGATTTGAAGTGCCAAGCCAGTGGGCCGCTGTCCCACACTCAACCACTCCGCCACCGGGGCTCAACCTAGCTTTGAGATCTTATTACCATCTGGGATCTCAAAGCTTTGTCTCAATACAGGTCACCATTTAAGCGAGACGTCAACAAAATCTACGTGGAAGAAACACACCACATGATTGATGGTAAATTATAAAATCCAAGTATGGCGTAGGGAATGGTATCAGAGCTTAAATACTGAACCCGCATTTTGCAGAAGGTCATGGTGGCAGTGAAAGACAGAAATCCATTCACAGACTCCCCCACATGGACTAAGCCGCAGAGTGAATCCTTTCTATGCACAGTGCAGGGATGTGAGTAATTTGGCTATCCCACAGAGAGCACCGCAAAGTAAACTGTGACACATTTAGTTAGATCACAATGTAACACCCTGTTGTTCCATCTCCATTTTGTTTCAGTAGAATGTTGTTTTATTCTTTAATGTTTTCTGCTTTCTTTTCGATTGGGGTTTTACTCTGTTTTGCTTTGTCATTGCTGTTGGTTTTTTGTCTCTGGTTTTTTTGGGTGGGGAGGAGGGAGGTTTTCTGCGTATCAGAAGCATAAGAAGTAAATCAATAAGGACAGTAACTGGGTAAATAATTACCTAAGTGAATGGCAGGGAAAGTGGAGGGATGTGGGCCGCTCACAACAATGGGTAAGAGGATAAGAAAATGTTCTGAAATTGATTGTGATGATGATTGCACAAATCTTCTTAATATAATCGAGTCATTACCTTGTGTGATATGTGAATCATGACAAAAAACCTATTAAATAGAGAAAAATCAATTTTCAAAAGGACAATAAGTTATTTGACTTTATCTTGGAATTCATGACACTAGATTTTTTTTCTAAAAATGGAAATACTCTTTATATTTAAATGATTATGTATTCCTTAAGCAAAATAATTTTGACTTCTTTAAACATTGTTGTTGAAACTACCCACTGCAAATCCTATTCTGATTTATTTCTAGACATATTGACCCAGAGACATTGGTAATATTTTCAGCATGTCAATTTTCTTGTTCTTTCTGCTGCTGTTGTTACACTGAGATAAATTTTTATTATAGAATACTACTAATTTTAAATTAAAGAGACATAAAAAATAAAAGATGTATTACTAAGTCAACATTGTGTGTTTTTTAAACCAATATGCTTCCTCTATATGTTTGATTATTTCTAATTCCTTTACAAATCAAGTTTGTAAGATGTTATTAATTTAAAAGGTCATGACAATATTGCAAATGAATGACTTTATCCATTTCAAAAAAAATCCCACTACTTTAGTGTACAAGTTTTATAAGCTAATTAATGTTGCTAATAGCTTGTAATAGTACCAATGAACTGCAGAAATGCTATTCATTCAGCAAACAATGCATCAATTTTGCAAGTGGATTTGGAAATTACAGATATTTATATTTGAAATATTTGCAAGCTTTGTTATATATCCTGAAACTATATTAATACCTGCAGCTCCTATGAACTTGACATCCCTATGCAAAACAAGCAGTGGTCCTTGCAAGTTATTTTCTAAAGATAAATCAGCTAACCAAAAAATGCTATTCTGATTCTTCAAATATTCTGTTGAATCAAAAGATGACTATAACATATTGATAACCAAAATAGAGCTTATTAAAATATAAATAAGCTTGTTTCAAACCTTCATGTGTTTTCAGAGACACCTTAATATCACTGTGGTCCATGAACTTAGCAACAAATGTAAGAGTTTGGTCCTTTACTGTGTGACCTTTACAAGTCTTTAATTTTTGAGTCCCAATTTTCTGATTCAAAATATGAGCTATACTACGCTAGTTAAATTGCACATATAAATAAATCTGATATGCACTTGGTATCTTTTGAATACTTATTTTTATTTGGCTCTATTACTCAATGTACTGATATTGAAAAAGAAATTTTTGCCTTTAGAAAGGGAGTACATGGTCAATGACATAAACTTTATACAATAATTTATACCCATCCAGGAGATTTAGATTCTTGCAAATTCCAAAACACTTTGTTCAGATGTTTAAAAACATGTAAAAAACATGTGTTGTTCTATCAGTTTTGCTTCATATATGTTTGTAGGATGAATGTTTGTTACATATTCTTGGCAAACTGATCTCATTATCAATAGAGGATGTTTCTTTTTATTACTGATAATCTTCCTTGTTCAGAAGACTAGATGAATTATAGATTACCTTGGTTCATTTTGATTGATGTTTACATGATACATCGTTCCCATTTGTTTACATTTACTGCTCAGTGACTTCATATTTAAATTTCGTTTATAAACAGGACATAGACGAGTCTAACTTTTATCTGGCCTGAAAACATAGTTTTCATGTGTGAAATTATTATGCCTATGCATAAATGTTAACTTAAATTATTGTGTTTTTTTAATTAAAACCTTACCATCTTTGTAATAACATTAGAAGTCCCATCTGTTCTTTGTTTCTTGTTCCACTTCCTAGCTAATTTTGGATTAAGTATCATATATACTTTTTAAATCTTCATTAAAAGTTATTCACTAAATGTATTTGTTTGAACTTTTTGATGATTGCTTAATGTTTAAAGCAGTCACATTTAGTCAACACACACTAATCTCATTACACAAACAGCAAAAAGTTATTTTCACTTTCTTACCCTACTAAAAAGGAAAAAAAAAACTACAGCCTTCAGTAAGGATTAAAACTCTATGCACAGAAAACAAAAAATTCTTACAATTGGACCAATAGATAATATCATGATAAAGAAAGAAATGAAGCTGTCAAGGATTTAGCTTTATTCAGATCCACAATTATCATTGATGGAAGCAGCAGTGAAGAAATTAAATGCCATAGTGCATTAGGGAAATCTCCCTGCAAGACTTCTTTAAAGTTTAATAATTTTAAAAATGTCGATTGGAGAACTAGGGTGCACCTGACTCAGGTGATAACATTTTCAATAAACTCACATGTGTGCAAAACCTAGACAATAGTAAGCAAGACAGGAGAAATGATACATTTGAATTATGGCACTGGCAAAAGTATTGAAATCACAATGGACAAGCAAAAGAACAAAAAAATCTCTCTAGAAATTCAACGTGTCATCAGAGTTCCTTAGCAGCAACAGGTGAAACTTCATCTCATGTATGGAACAAGTATACTATTTTTGCCATAACATTGTGCAAATTATCTTTTATGTCTGGGGGAAAAGATTGGCAGTTCATTACACATCAAGGAAAAAAGAATTTGAAAGTGATCCTCCCTCTGTTCTTGTTGAGTGTCAATATCAAGTTTATTTCCAGTCTTTAAAATCATACATGATTTGCCTACCTGTAATTTAAAATTGATTGGGATCAGTGAAGGATAAGCTCTTATAAATATGCTGTAGCTAGAAATAGCCCACCCCCATCCAAGGAATTATGACTCAGAGTGGCCCTACAACAGGCCGGTGCATGACCACCTTGCCACCAGGATGTCTTCGTAGGAGAATTCAGTTACATTCATTCTCCTTTTCTTAAACCCTGTTCAACAAGCCATCTTTTTCATTCCTGTGATCTTGTCAATATCTTTGAAACTCCATACATCATCCACTTTTCTCATTTCATTTGCCACTTTCGTGCATTCCTCATATACACGCCCGAGTCTCCAATGAGATTTTAAGTTTCTTTTAAGCATATGTCTTCTAAAGTTTGGCTCCTAGTTCTTTCACTCTGGCAATCAGCACAGAGCTCAAGTTACATAGGAAATTCTCAATATAGGCTAATTTGAATCCAAAATTCAAATCTGGAATTCTTATCCATCTCAATCCAACTATTACTAGTTAGATTGAACTAGATGAAGTAAATGCACTCATTTCTTAAGATTTCTAAAAGTTTTGAAATTGAAAAATACAGGAATTTTTCCATGAATGTTTTGAAGTTCCCTCCTATTTTAATATTTAGTATATAGAGAGATCAAATGGCTTTGGTGCTATTGCTTTAGGAAAATTATATAAATTGAGAATTACTTTCTATGTAATACAACACCCATAGCTACTATATGTAGCTGTCCTCTTAAATAAGTGGGCACTTCCAATTGTGTTTCAACAAGCTGATGAAGGACTGAGAGCACTCACTGGTCGATGCTGGTAAATTTGGAAAACAGCTATTGGTCAACTGCCTGGAAGAGATCCATATTTGTACACCATTCCAAAAAAAGGAGACTCAACATAGAGTTCAAACGATATAGAGCAGTATTATTGATATCACGCAAAGTAAAATCTTGCCAAAAATCATCAACAACAGTTGCAGCAATATATTGACAGACAAATGTCAGAGGTTCAGAAAGATTCAGGAAAATTGAGAAGACCATGTGGAACAAGGGATATCAGATGGATCTTGACTAAAAAAGAAAACAGGAGATGTTTATTTGTGTTACATTGACTATGTAAACAAGTCAATTTTGTGGACAGTAATAAAGTATGGGAAATTTTCAGAAGAATGGGAATTATAGAACACTGAATTGTGTTCATGAAGAATTAGTGCAGGGATCAAGAAGTAGTAGTGCAATGGGAACAAGGGAGTGCTGCCTGGTTGAAAATCAGAAAATATATGTGCCAAGCTGGATTCCTCTCATCAGGCCTTTTTAACCTGTATGCTGAGTAAATCATCAGAGAAACATGGTTATATTGGAAGATTTATTAACAACCTGAGGTGGGCAGATGACACAACCTTGCTTGCTAAATATGAAGAGAACTTGAAGCACTTGCTGATGAGGTCAAGGATTGTAGGATTCAGTGTGGACTACAGTCCAATGTCAAAACTGGACCAATATGTAGCATCTAGATTAATGGAGAAAAGATCAAAATTGTCAAGGGTTTTGTCTTGCTTAGATGCACAATCAATGCTCATGGAAGCTCAGGAGATCAAAAAACATGTTTGCACTGGGTAAATCTGCTGCTCCGAGCACTTTCTGGTATTGAAAAGCAAGGATGTTACTTTGAGGACTTAGGTGCACCTGGCCCAAGCCGTGGTATTTTCAAAATATTTCATGATCTTTTCAATAGCCTCATATGCATGTAAAAGTTGAACATTGGGGCTGAGCCCCGGTGGCGTAGTGGTTGTGCACGGGGCTGCGGCCCACTGGGACAGAGGTTCAATTCCAGCAGTGGGGCTGGGCCTCCTACTCCCACCACTGGAGAGCAGTGATGCCCCCCCCCCAAAAAAAAGTTGAACATTGGACAAGGAAGACTGAAGAAATATAAATTTTAAATATAAATATTTACTGTGGTGCTGGGGAGGAACTTTGAAAGCATCATGGATTGCTCAAAAAACACATCTCTCTTGCCAAAAGTGCAGCCAGAGTGCTCAGGAGGCGCAAAGAGAGCAAAACTTCATCTTATATACTTGGACATACTGTCAAAAACAACGAGTCCCTGGAGAAGGCCAACATGCTTGGTAAAGTTGAGGGGCAGAGGAACAGGAAGAGGTCCTCAATGAGATGGATTGCCAGAATGCCTTCAACAATGGGCTCAGGCATAAGAACAATGTTAATAATGGCACAGGACATGCAGTGTTTCCTTCTGTGGTGCATAGGGTCACTATAGGTTAGAGGTGACTTGATGGCCTCTAACACCAACTATAAGCTCAGCTGATTCAAATATAAGATATCTAGATATTAAAATAGGATCTCTTAAAAAACTATCTAGAATCATGCTTGGCACAGATCAAGCCCTCAACAAGTGTAACTTTAATGACAGTAGAGAAAACATTCATTCACTAAGCTTTTTATTAGTACTAGCTTAAAATATGAGAGCTACCCAAAAATTAAAAGTTTAATGAAAAGCTTACAATTTTTCTGGAAATTACTAGCCTTATGTCCATTCTTCAAAATGAAGACATAACTATTTTAAACCCAACTAATACCTTGGTTTGGAGAAATATTAAACTATAAACCAAACTCACTGACTTATAGTGACTTTCTAATGACATTAAGAAATAAATAAATCCTGACTTATAGTGACATTAAGAACAGAGTTAATCTTGTGTAGTGCCTGATGAGGCCTGTATATCCGAGATTAGCTGCCTAGATAACTTGGTATGCTGCAGTTCCAAAGGCCACTGCAGTACTGGTCCCTAATCTTACAAATAGGTCACCTAGTTGCACTGCCCTTTAGCTCTTCCTGCCATGTAATCAATAGCAAGGATAGGGACAGGCTTGTTTCCAGGAATAATATCTATGTCTGGAAGGAGAAAGGCTAGCACACATAACTCTGTCCAAATGCTGGATAACTGGGTAAAAGCCCTATTGCTGCCACAAACAAAAACTGAACTATTAAGGGCACATAAGGAGCCCGTATCATTAATAACACTAGAACAAGAAACAAATCCCGCAAATTCTACATAATCTCACAAGTAT
>PVJH01015747.1:10291-52607 GCA_004026705.1 Nesogale talazaci | reverse complement strand
CCTGTTAATCTGGAGATAGCCATTGAGTAGCCAATGAGACCTCTGTGTGGGCATGGCTTTCTCCTGAGACTTCTGGGAAATCACGTGATATTTTCCTCATGAAGATGAGAAGCTAACTCCCCAGTTGTTGGGAGTTAGTCTCAGAGACGATGAATCACAGACAAGACAAGATGGCAGCGTCTGAGAAGCTGGAGGCGCTGGCGGAGAAGCCACATGGCTTTGCCCTGATGGAGACAGACCTCTGAAGCTGGGGCTGCCACATGGAGACCTCTGCCAGCCATGAGTTGCTTCTGCCACCACTGGATGCTGTTGATGGACCCTGAGCCCTGGAAGCGAGGAGCCATGGGGAGACCCTGCCAGCGCTGGGATTCTGCATCCACTGACCTGTGACTTTGTGAGTTGGAAGGAGACATTATAGACTGATTTCAGGCATATGGGTTAATATCGGACTTATGATTTTGAACTGGGCTGGCCTGGGATGTTTTCTCAATATCCTGTTCCTCTTGTATATAAACCTTTTCCTTGTATCCATATGCATGTCTATGAAATTTGATCCTCTAGTCTACCTGGACTAACACAGTGAGGATCAGTGAGAAAGAGAACAAGTGCTGATGAGAATGTGAAGCAAATGACTCCCTTCACCACTGGCAGGATTCTAAATGGTACAGTCTATGTGGAGGGAAGGGTTTATTCAGCCTCCACAGGTAAAGCATAGACACCCTGTAGGATTGAACAATGGCATGGCTCAGTATAGACCCCAAAAGACTTTGAAATGCAGGAATGCAACATATGTGTTCACTCAAGTTCATTGCACCAAAGCCCAAAGCCCAAAGCAAACCCACTGCCATTGAGACTGTGTTACTCTGGGTAGACTAGAGAAACAAATTCATAAGCACACGCACTTTATATAAAGGGTAATTGTACATTAAGAAAACATCCCAGTCCAGTCCAAGGTCAAATGTTCAATATTAGCCCATATGTTCCACAGCAATCTACAAAATCCTTCAGAGTCATGAAACACACGCAATGACGCCCAATGCAGATCAATAACAAGCCAGTGGGTAGAAAGTCTTTGGCTCCAGGGGTGTCGTAAGGATCTCAGTGTTGGCAGGAGTCTCCACATACCTTCTTTAGGTCCAGGTTTCTTGCTGCATCAGGGTCTGTCCAGGTGGCTTCTCCTCAGAAATGTCTTGCAGGGAGCCAGCCTTGTCAGTCAAGTCTCTCAGGCAGCAAGTGTTGTCAGTAGAATGTCTTCAAGGAAGTGAACACAGAGAGACAGTGTCTCTGTTTCCAAGAAGGAATAACCACATTTCCCAGAATTCTCAGGAGAAGACCTGGCCACACAGACGTTTCATTGGCTATCTCCAGATTGACAGTTTAGACTCACCCCTACATTCCTAATCCTCAAATTGACACCAGATTAGGTGACTGTCACAGAGACCATTCAACTCACAGCCACAATGCAGGACAGAGTAGAACTGCCCCATGGGGATTCTAAGATTGTAGATGTGGAGAGACTGCGGGGTTCAATCCACTAAGCTTTTGGCTAGTAGTCAAATGCTCTAACCACAGTGCCACCAAGTGCCACATTTGTCACATAGTGATGATGACTGCAATGTCCACCCACAGATAGAGAAACTAACAGAATGTTGTATGTAATGACCATGGAATATTAGAAGGACATTCTGATAGATGCTACAAGATGATGTAAGTTTGAAAATATAATGCAGGTAAAAGCTATCAGCCACAAAATGACAAAGTGTCTAACTCCTACTTGCATGAAATGGCTAGAATAGGCAAATGCATAGTGACCAGGATTTGGAGAAAGGGGGAGGGGCACTTAACGCTTAAGAAGCACTAAGCTTCTATTAAGGGTGAAGGATAAAATCCAGGAATGGGTGGTGAGGAATGAGGATGGTTATACAACATGATGAACAAAATTGATGTCACCTGATTGTGCATGTTGTCAAGTGTTGAAATGGCCATTTAAAAAAATAATTCAATTTCACCTAAATAAATCGATAAATGTATTGGCACATGTACAAGAGGAACAAAAGATTCAATGAAATTTTAGCCAGTGGGGGACTACAGAGCCCTGGTGATGCATTCAGTGATTGAATGGTGAGGCTGTTAACCAAAGAGTTGATAGTTCAAATCCACCTGCCGCTTCACAGGAGAAAGATGAAGTGGTCTATTTCTGTGAACGTTTACAGCCTTGGAAGCCCTTTGAAATAATTCCACTCGGGAACTGCTTCACTATGAGTCACTGTGAGTCCAATTTCACCAGACAACAGTGAGTCTGGTTATTCTGTGTCATTACGGGTATTCTATTATTTTTACATTTATTTTTAACAACAACCACATAATTCTAACATACCACTATTTTTTTATGAATCATTTTATTGGGGGCTCATACAACTCCCATCACGAAAAATACGTACATCAAGTATACGCAGATCACATTTGCACACCTGTTGCCATCATCACTCTCAAAACATCCTCATTCCACTTAGGCCCCAGCACCAAGTGAGGAAATGTCCAGCAATTAGAGGAAGACTTCTCAGAGAAAGTCTGACACATTCCCTGTACAGGATCTCATGCAGTTGTTCAATGTAACTCTTCAGAAGTTGGCAGCGTAACAATGGAGGCATGTTAGGACAGGATACATTTTCAACAAGCTGAAGTGAATCAGGAAGGCAGCCCCAGAAGAAATGGCGATCACCTCCCAGGCCTGCAAGGAAAGAGCACACACTTTCTTTTTAATTTTCCATTACTTTTCTCTGGGTCGGTGGACTTCAAAAGCTCACAGGAAACAGAACTCAAAGGAAATGGAATTACCTCATAAGCTGTTGGAAAGCTCCTTGTAGATATTCTCACAAATGTCAGATGCCCAACATAATGCTAGGCGTTAGCAAGGAAGGGCTGATGATATTTGAGGCAAGGAGAGCCATGTGGAAGGAGAAGAGAAATTCACATAACTTTATGGAAAACAAAAAAGATACGCAAAGCCAAAAGATCCTGCAAACTAGCTACCACTAGTTTACCAGAAACACAAACAAAGCCCACTCTCATCAAATCAATGCTGACTCATCGTGAGCTTTGTAGGACTTAGGGGACTGCTCTCTAGGTTCCCAAGGCTGTAAGTCTTCACAGGAGCAATCTGATCTTTCTTTCCCTCATTTGTCCATAATGTGGCAGCTCTGCTTGTCTCCATTAAAACAGTGGGACCATCCTGAAAATTCATCAGGAAGGGAAATAAATTCTTGATTATTCATAAAATGGTGACAATTTACTTTTTCTAGAATTTAGATTTCTGGGGCCCCTGGAGTTGGGGTTACCTACACTCCATGTAGATATTCTCACATATATCAGATGGTCCATTATATATCCTTTTAATTTTAACAATGAAAGTCCAAACTCCATTTACAGCGTCCCCACAGAAATTAAGTTTCATTTAAATTCTCTCATCCCTTGAGTAGGGACATGAATCGTCCTGCCCGCAGACAGAGTGCTTTGGAAAGTGGATTACTGCAGATACAAACCAAACTCCTGACATCCAGTTGATTCTGACTTATTGTGACTAGAGATACGGTAAAGTTAAAATTTCACCTTATCATCTATTTTCCTTTTTGATCCATTTTTAATTTGTCTATCTCCTACTTTCTTTTGAACTTCGGTTTTTCTGTGCTTTAGTTTGTTGAGGTTTTGCGATTTTCTTTATATGAAATCCAGAATAGGTAATCCAAAGAGACAGTAATGAGATTAATATTCCCTTAGCATTTGGCAGGGGAGCTAGAGGAGTGAGGGCGAGAGAGCAACAAAAATGGGCACGAGGATGAGCAAAATGTTCTAAAATGATTGCACAACTCTTTTTGACAAACGTAAACCACTGAGTTTGTAGCATATGTGAACTAGAGGCCAGTAAAACATTCTTCAAGCAGTCCTTTCAGACAATCCAGCATGAAGTGCGGATCACAAACCTGGCTGCTGGAAAGACAAGTTGTAAACTAGCAGCATCTGCTGAGGGGGGATGGGAAGGATGCTAGGTAGGGTCAGACTGGGGAGAGTGCAGGCTTTGTACTGTGGCCAGCAGGGAACTCCTCATGTGTTTATGAAAAAAAGTGATGTGGCAAACTGTATGAGAACCGTGGTGGCACTACGGTTAAGCACTTGGCTTCTAACCAACAGGATGGCACTTCAAAGTGACCCAGAGATTCAGCAAGAGAAAGGCCTGGCAATCCATCCCCTTTTGTAAATATCACAGTCAAGAAGTTCTGTTCTGTAGTTCTGTTCTGTCACGTGGGGTCACTCTGAGTAGGCTACTGATGTCGTGGGTTATGCATTGGTCTACTAACCGCAAGGTCCCTGGTTTGAAACCATTAACTACTCCAGGAGAAGGGTGAGGCATTGTATTTCTATAAAAAATTACAGTCTTACCGGACAGTCTATGCTATGACAAAAATAATAATAATTTATAAATTATCAAGAGCCATGAGGGAGGGGGCAGTGGGAAGGGAGAGGAAAAGTCAGGAACTAATATCAAGGGCTTAAGTAGAAAGCAAATGTCTTCAGAATGATGATGGCAACAAACGGACAAATGTGCTTGGCATACAATGGATGGATGTATGGATTGTGATAAGAGTTGTATGAGCCCCCAGTAAAGTGATTTAAAAAAATTTTTTTAATTAAAAAAAAGAATTATAGTCTCAGAAATTCTACCTTGGCCTTGTGAGTCAGAATCAACTCAATGGGCATAAGGTTTACTTGATGTTGAGTTTGCAGGTTGTATGATCTGTCCCCAGACAGATCACCAGGCAGAAACACCCGCCCAGCAGCTGGTGCTTTCTCAGACCAGCATATACAGAGATTGTGGAAAACCCAGGACTGCCATTGAAAATGCTGAAAGGTCATTCTGCCTTTGACACACAAGACAATAGACACAAAGAAGGTGGAGGATGAATGGGTGATTGTAGCAGGCAACTGCTTAGATCGGGTAAATTTTAATGTCAAAAGTGCTGATTGAGTATGAATTGTCCTTGTCTGTGAACAAAAGAGGCCATTTGATCCTCAGTGCTAAGTGGATACAGAAAGTCACACAGAACCATGCTGCAGTGTCCAGAAAAGCCTGGGCACAGACTGGGCCTGCAGGCACAGTGAAACTGTGGGTGGCCCACTGCGGATTCTGGCTTCTCTATAGTAATCCCCAACCCATGGCAACACCATACTCAGTGGACAAAAGACTCCCTTTCCTGGCCCTGCATCAGCCCAAGGTCCTTTCAAGAGCAGACGAGTGGAACCCACAAGGATTAAAAAAAAATAACTGTGTATTACTGTGTTGTTGATGAATGCAAAAAATAGATTCGTAATGAACAATTTCTACACATATTGTTTGGAACCCCAGGGGCGTAGTGAGTTGCAAGTTGAGCTGCTAAACACAAGATCAGCAGTTTGAACTTACCAGCCCTTCTTAGAGAAAAGAGACTTGTTGCTCAGATAGAGTAACGACAGTCTTGGAAATTCACAAGGAAGTTCTACTCTGTCCTATAGGGTGACCGTGAGTCAGAAGTGACTGGGTGGCAGTAAGAGCTTTTCTGTTCAGAGATGTTGGTTATGTTTTCCATATTATTGACCTTGTTTCTATTCTGGCTATTCTGTTTCTATTACTCTAGCTCCCCGTCTGACCTTCTCAACCAGTAGGTCTCCATCTCTGTGGTAATAATTGATCACTAGATAATCCAACCTGAAAGGTGACCTTCAGAAGTGATTTCAGTCCACAGGGTAAATGGGTCTTCAAGATGATGCTGTCTCTGCTGGTCCAATGTCTGGGTCGTTTTCAAAACTAATTTTAAGAATTGTGAGATTTAAATAAAAATTTGAGCTCATTCAATAATTCTCTCCCATTTTATCCAGGCTCGTATCAGAACAACTAGTAGTGTTTATCAGACAGTGGTAGTTGGGCACCATCTAGTTCCTTCGTTCTAAGGACAAGCTGGGCTGTGGCTTATGTCAGAAATTATTTCCGTAGGCTAGTTTCTTTGGTTCTTTATTTTCTGCCTTTCTCTTTTGTTCCAGATGAGTACAGACCAATATCGTAGGTGGTTGTTTGCAAACTCTTAAGAACCAGCTGGGAAGCTTGGATGTAAAGCACAAACACTAGGGACTTCTTTGTGCCAATTGACCAAGCTGTCTCATAAGATTATGGTCTCAAGCTTTCAAATGCAGTCAATTGATCTTAAAAAGTGTGCGATTATGTCTGCCAAGTATTCATAACTCTTCTCCCTATGTCCTCTATTAAATATATATGTGTGTATGAATATATACACAGCACAAACATACACAGGTGTATGCCTACCATATGCACTTCTATCAAGTCAAAATTTCAACTCATGGCGACTTGACAGAGCAGAACAGAGCAGAACTGTCCCCATTGAGTTCCAGGGCCGAAATCTCTTTATAGAAGTAGACTGCTGCATCTCATTCACTCCTTCATGGATTGGCCATTGTGGCAGTCATGTACTTTGATGCCAATTTTATGGCACCAATTTAGAGTGTATGTGGGGGGAAGTTTAGCCTGTTAATCTGGAGATAGCCAATGAGACCTCTCTGTGGGCATGGATTTCTCTGAGAATTCTGGGAAATCTCTCGCAATTTCCCCCGTGGACTGTCTACTTAGTCTCTTGGAGACTGACTACTGACAGACTACTGATAAAACAAGATGGCAGCATTCTGATGGACTCTGAGTCCTGGAGAAGCCAACAGGGGATATGGGATTACCCTAATGGAATCAGACCTCTGGGGTCAGAGGCGCCATGTGGAGACACCTGTCAGCACTGAGATGCTTCTACCACCACTGGATATCCAAGAGTCTGCACCCACTGGCCTGTGATTGTCCTGGCCTCATTGCATGTGCTTCATGAATCTGAAGAGGACTAATGGACTGGTATTTGACATATGGGCTAATATCAGACTTATATACTTGGACCGGACTGGGTTGGGATGCTTTATCAATGTTCCATTCCTCTTGGATATAAACCTCTCCCTTATATACATATGCATTTTTATGAATTTGTTTCTTTAGTCTACCTGGACTAACACAGTCATTAAGTTGGAAATTCCAATCTTTCAGTTACCAGCCAAATATTTTATCAATAATTTCACCAATATCCATATATATATATATCTTGATATAGACGTGCCTATACATAATCACAAAGTCCTGGTGGTGTCGTGGATTATATTTTTTTGCTGCTAACTGCAAGGTCAGTAGTTTGAACTCACGTTCAAGCTTTTTCTTGCCATACAGCCTTGGAAATCCACAGGGACAGTTCTAATCTGCCCTATGGGGTCATTATAATGAATCATAATTGACTCAATAGTAGTGAATCTTTTTTTTAACACATGTGCACATATGCATACACATATACCTTCCTAGACACATATCTACATATGTATCTAGTTATGCAACCAAGCGTATCCTTTCTGTTCCTGCTTCTTGGGAGCCTGAGTGGCACTGCTGGGTAAACATTGAAGGACTAACTGGTTCAGGGCCATCGACTGCCCTGGGGGATAAAGAGGAAGTGGTCTGCTCAAGTCCAGACTTGCAGCCTCAGAAACCCTATAAAATACACTATGGGTCAAAAGTGACTCGACCAGAGTAGCTTTGGCTTTACTGCTATGATTGTAAAAATTGGGTATGTTGTACCATTTACTGTCTTTGGTTTTCATCAACTTTAGTCAATCTTTGCATGCTTAATCCTCATTGCTTTTCCTAACACCAGAAAGAATAAATGTCAATTGACTATGACTTCTTCCCCCTCCTATCCCTCAAAGATACAAAAACACCTCCAACTCACGACCATCAACTTGCTGTCGATTCATCATGACCCTATAGGACAGGGTAGTACTGCCCTCTTTGAGCTTTTGAGATGGTAATTCTTTGCCAGAGTGGAAAGCTCCATCTTTCTCCCATAGAGAGATTTGAACTGTTCACTTTGCAAGTTAGCAGCCTAATGCATAACCACTATGCCACCAGGGCTCCTGTCCCTGGAAAATATCAAATATACTTATGACTTTTTATAAATGATGTATTATATAGCATTTGTCTTTTGGGATTGGTTACTTACACTCAGCATAACATCCTCTAGATTCATTCACATAGAAGATATTTCTCAAACTCGTCACTATTTTTAATCACTGAGGAGTATTCCACTGTATCGCTTCACCACATTTGGTTTAACCTGTTCATCCGTTCCATAGGGCTTTCAAAGACTGATTTCAGGAAGTAGATCAGCAGACCTCTCTTTCTGGTCCACCTGCATCTGGATGCTCCAATAAAAACTCTTCAGCATCAGAGCAAGCCCCAAGTATCCATTGGCTGATAGATGGTGGCTATTCAAGGGACATTCGCTGGGAATTGGACTCTGACCTCCCCCATGGCAGTGCAGATGGTTCTAATACTACACCACCTGTGCCCATTTTGTAAAGTCCCTAGAGGCTGACAGAGGCTGACACTGTGCCTTGCCACACAAAGGCCAATTGATAGCAATTTTTTCCAGTTAGTCTTTGAAGGTGGGGCCATTCTTCCGTGCCCAACAGGATAGCTGTGAGTCAGAATTGGCTCCGCATCACAAGACAGCAACCATCAACACTGATACACCAAAGTATCCCAAAGTGGTTGGCTTTAACTAATGGAAATTTACTCTCGTACAGTTTTGCGGATAATTGGTCCAAATTTGGCATGTCAGCCAGGCCAAGCTTCTTCCCAGTGTCTTGGGGTCAGATATTTCTTAACTTCAGCTTCCAAGTACTCCTTGGTAGACAGCTGCACCATCACTCCAACTTCTGTCCCTATCATTCCCTGGCCATCTTCCTTCTATCTGTCTCATCTCTCTCATAAGTGCACTTAATCATATTGGATTAAGATTGCCTCTGGTCTGACCTCATGTTATCCCATTCCACCTGCACAGGCTTTATTTCCACACATTGTCTGGGTCGCAAGGACCAGGGGCTGAGGCTCAAACATACCTTTCCAGGGGGATCACATTTCAATCAGTAACCGCCTGCTTTTTGCTCATTCCAGATTGTGTTGAGGACCTTGTTCAACAAAACACTCCTTTCAGAGAACAAAGCACTGGCAGAAACTTCTATGTTCCTTCTCTTGAACATAATCAAGTGGTGTAGCTCGGGTCCTATCCGTGCCAGCAGGATCTTACCTCCTTTGACCAGAGGTAGGTTACACAAAGTTTACCAATGGCCTCCACTGATATGAGGCATGCGGCTTTTCATAGAAGGTAGTAGCTATACCAGGAATATTTCCCCCCTCCTTGCCACTCCCCAGATAACTGCATTGGAAAGCACCCAACTGGGTGATTTCAGTTACTTTCAGCCTTAAAATCTTTTGTCTCTTTGAAAACAGTCAAGCTTCTACACAATATGGGGAGATGGACTTTGGAGTTGGCTAAACTAGGATTCAACCCTGGTCACTCTACTAAGTTGTGGGGTAACCTGCAGCTTTGGCGTATCTGTGTGCAAAGAGAGGGCAACACCATGACAGATGAGGTGTGTTAAAGTCAGAAACTCTTGATAAAGGTTGTTGTGGGTGTGTTAGTCCAGGTAGACTAGAGCAACAAATCCATAGACATTCATATGTGTGTAAGAAAGAGGTTTATATGCAAGAGCCATTGAACATTGAATAAACATTCCAACCCAGTCCAAGACCAAAAGTATGATATTAGCCCATACGTCCAATACCAATCTTTAAAGTCCTCATAAGATTCATGAAGCACATGCAATGTGTAATGACACCAAGACAATCACAGGCCAATACACAGCGCCTTGTGTATCCAGTGGTGGTAGAAGAATCTCAGTGCTGGCAGGAATCTCTACGTGGCTTTTCCGGCTTCAGAGGTCTGGTTCCATTAGGGGAAGCCCATGTAGTTTCTCCTCCAAGACGTCTCACAGGGAATCAGTCTTTTGTCTTGTCAGTAGACCGTCTCCAAGGAACTGAGTGATATAGTGTGTCTGCCTCTGAGAAGAAATTACCAGGAGAATTTTCAGGAGAAGGGCACGCCCACACAGAGCTCTCATTGGCTATCTCCAGATTGACAGGCTAGACTCCACCCCTACACTCTTCCTCCTCAAAGTAACACCAGATGAGGAGACTGTCACAGTCAATTGACACCAAATCAATTTTGACTCAGAGAAATCTCATGTGTTTAAGCACAGAACTGCTTCATGGGGTTTTCTTGGCTGTCCTCTTTATAAGAGCAGATTGACAAGGCTGTGTTCCACACAAGATGGGTTTGAACCATCAACTGTTAGATTCGTAGCAGGAGCCTTAGGTGATTTTAGAGAGTTAGTCCAAGTTCACTTAGTCGCTGTATTCTAAACACAAGTACTTTTCCTCCTGAGCCTCATGGCTCACTGAGTGAGGCGCCTTGACTAAAGACTATCTAACGAGGATGAACCACCCCCAATACCTCTGTGAGCAACAGTGAAAGTACAACAGGCCCTTTGGGGAGGCTCTCCTGCATACCGGGATAGAGACATGCTGCAAGATCACCATTGAGTTTCAGGACAACGTCAAATCTAGTGTCACCTGGACATGTGACTGGCGATGTTGTTGACATGGGTAACTTTCAGGCACTGTGACTTGAAATCATTATAGAGCTTCAGAAGCCAAAAGATTAATAATAAGGCAATTGAGCTCTTAGACATTTTCAAAGGCTGGCATTCTCCTGGGCTCCCAGCACAGCACACTACCCTTGAGTCTGTCATCATGGCGACACCGTGAGTTCTCCTGAGCGTAAACACTGGGTCTTCAACAGTTTTTGTCCTTGACATGACTTTGGAGAACCCATAGGTTAGAACAGAGCTGCTTCATGGAACTAGTACAGCCAGAATGATCTTTAGAAGCAAAGATGGCAAGAGTTTGTCTTGCATACCTTGGACACATTGTCAGACAAAACCCATCCCTGGAGAAGGACACCATGCTTGGTCAAGTGTGTGTGTATGGGAGTGGCGGGGGAGTGAACAAGAAGAAGGCCCTCAAGGAAAGGATGGGCATGGCGGCTGCAGTCATGAACTCAGGCAGAGGAACTATTGTAAGGATGGTGCAGGACTGGGCAGGGTTCTGCTCTATGGGGTAGGGGGTTGCTGTGGGCTAGGACCTACTCTACAGGGTCCCTCAATTTTTACAGAAGCAGACTGCCAGTCCAGCTACCTCCATGGTGTTGCTGAGTAGGTTGGAACCACCAGCTTTCTGGTTACCAGCTGAGGGCAAACCATTTGCACAGCCAACAGACCTCCTTGTCACCATTTTTTTTTCAACCATCAGTGCCCAACAGGGTACCAGTACCCTACGAGATATGCATGCATCAACTAGTGGAAGGTTTTGCCAAGGAGTTTTAGATTATTTAACCTCACTGCTTGCCTGGTTATTTCAGAGAGTAGCCTTCAAGGCTTCCCTGAAAATGCATGCCTTTATTTCAAAAACACGTGCTTTATTTGAGAAGCAAAAGATGTTTCCCAGGACCAAAGGGACTCAATCAAAACTGTCATGTGCAACGATGCATTAAACGAATTCATTCAACCCCTCATTCATCCAAGAAACACTTAACTGAATCATCATTAGATGCCCGGCACTATGCCAAGCACTGGAGGCAAGAAGGGAAATAAGATGTGGGCCCCAAGAGGGACCGGACATCAATACTATCTTGTTAAACATCTTATGTCTGCTAATGCTCACTCTGAGTCGAGAAGGGCCTGCTGGAAGCAGTCACTCCACTGCCCAGAATAAGGGGGAGGCATGACACTCCAGGGCTGTGGGATTTACTAGACCATGTTGCTGTCTCCCCAGTTCCTCTTTCTGTCTTTTGATCCTTCATTGTGGTTTTAACAGCTGTCCAGGTGGCCTGCAGTTCATGGTGACCTCATGCACCGCAGGATCATGAGATCCCTGGTGAGCTTCCCCTGTGATTTTCAGAAGGAGATCATCAGGCTTACCGACTCAGTATGGCCCACTGACAGTCAGGTAGGTGGTGGCTGCATGTACATGGCTGGGAATGGAACCTGGTTTTCCCCCTGGAAGGTGAAAGTGGCTTCTGCCACAGCACCTCCAGTTCCTTTCACCCAGACACAAGCTCACACATTCATCATTGCTTTGTGCACTAGAGCCACGTGTTTGACTGTTCGTTAGCGGAACCAGTTTAGATTTGACAGCTTTGAATCAAATAGAACGCCAAATAGAATGCTTTTAAACTGAACACTGACTGATGACACTCTGATGTGTATTTGGGATAACCCGAGAATCTAAGGCAATGAAAACAGTCCCAGTCATTTGTCTAAATTTTAGTCCACAATTGACTAAAATTTTTTTTAAAAATTGGTGTAAGTTTCTGGCATGACCAACTGCAAATGACTATGATCTCTTCAACTCAATCAGTACTTTTCCTTCCATCTGGAATCACCTGAAACTAGGGAAGACCTCACAAGTGGGAGGGGGTGGGGAGGGGAGGGGCACACACCTCCAGACTGTTAACTCTGGTTCTGAATGTTGTATTTGCTTCAGTTTGATGATTTCCTGGGATATCACACAGAACACAGGAAAGTGTTATCCTTCGTGGGTAGTTTTATTATAACAAAACAGATATCAAAAAAAGAGACCAGTAAAAGAGAGGTCTGAGTGTTCTCAACCAGCAGCTTCTACGTCCCCCAAACGGATGAGGCCACCCTCCTGTGTTCATAAATTGCCAGCACCAGCCAGGAAGCTCAAAGGCCAATGAGGCCAGAGCTCATGGCACAATTCAACCTCCAGTCACTCTCTTCCAATGCTAGCTGATACCTCAAGGTTGAGAGCCTTCAAGTCTTGGAGAGTCAGTCCCCAATTACATGAAGTATTGACCCTCAGGTGTGGTCTCAAGGCCTCATCAAAGATGCTTCGATCATTGAGGTAACATGTGAGGGGTTATCTTTCTGGAAACAGAGCCCTCAATCAAATTTCTTGGGTAGAGTTCACTTCACTGGTTTCAAGAAGGAAAAAGGGACCTTGCTACACGTCTATTGTGGCGTCTTTCCACGCTGAATCCAGCCTCCCAGTCAGAATGATACACCTCGTTTTCCTCCTTGGGTCACAAAATCCAGTACCAAGTCTGGCCTGCAGCACCCTTAATTGCAGACCCTGGGAGCTGCACTCCATCCAGGGGAACTGGTTCTGATTCTGGGTTATTGACTAGCCGATGTCCTCAGAACAACCATTTGCTGGAAGGTTCCCAGAACAAGGGACTCCCTCCCAGTGCTAAAATCCAGAATGCAGGTTGTAAAGTGCCGACGTCAGCTCCTAATGACCATGCCACCATGTGATAGCATAGAACTGTCCCCCTTAGGTTCTTTTGGGCTATAATCTCTATGGGAGTAGATGACCAGGTTCTTTGTCCGAGAGAGTCATTGGCGGTTTTGAACTGCCATCCTCTTGGTCACATCTGAACATGTACTTGCTGTACTCACAGGGCTCCCTGCAACTGGGGCACTCTCAACAAACCAGGATGGTGGGCCACACTGATGGCCACCTATGCTATCATGCCCTCACGTTTTTTTTCTTGGAAAGGAAGATACCTAAGGATGGTGACACTCGGCCATAAATCACACAGCAAGGGCCAAGATTTCTCTGTAATATGGATCATTCCACAGGTTTCATGCTAATGGTGATAGATATGACTTTTTTGCGGGTGTGAAAGATACGCATTTTTCTTGTTCTGGCATCACAAAGGATTCCTATTTGAGCCAGCTCTGGAGAGCTTGCAGGCCTTAAACCATCCTGTTATGGATTGACTTATGTCTCCCATCGGCACTGTGAAATTAATGAGGCAGGATTAGCAAAAGGAGCATCTTGAGTCAATCTCTCTCGTTTAGGATATCAAAAGAGATGAAACAAGCAACGAGAGAAGAGGAGCTTCAGGAAGATTGATACGAAGCCACGGGGGTTATCTCCAAGGAAACAGGAAAGAAGTTGGAGAAACACAGCCTCTTCCCTAGAGGCAACAGAGAGAGAGAAAAAACCTTCCCTTAGGGCCAGCACCCTCCATTCAGATTTCCACATGCCCCACCAAGCTCACTGCCATTGAGATGATGCTGACGCAAAGGGATTGTACAGGACAGAACTATCTGTGTGTGTTTCTGAGACTATACGTCTTTACGGGAATCAAAAGCATTGTCTTCTCACGAGAAGCAGCTGACCTTCCAGCTAGCAGCCCAACACATAACCACTACAATAAATGTAGGGTGCTGGTCCCAGGGAAAGACTTTCTGTTGGCTGTAGGGTAGGGCTTTGTTTCTTCAACTTCTACCCTGGTTTCTTGGATCTATCTCCATGGCTTAGAATCAGTCTCCATGAATCTCCTCTAGAGGTCCCGAGTTATGTGTGGTGATCCTCACACATTAGTCCAAATGTAGTGTTTCTCTTAACATCTCTTATCCCAAATAAGGTGAGGAATACAGATTCTAGTCTTGACTCCCAGCACCAACACCACATGGGATCTTTCATACAAATACAAATACTTTTGTATTTTATCATCCAAGACAATGGCTCATCATATGGAATGAGACTGCTTATAGACCAGTTAGAAGCCAGGCACCTCCTGTAAGATTTCCAGTCAACGAATTTCATGGGGCTCCCCTGGATTACAATGTTAGCTCTTCACTAACTCTGTAACCCGAAGCAGGTTTCCAGACATCTCTCAGAATCTCAGTCTTCTTACCTAAGGGAAAAATCCTACTTGGAAGTTGTGAGTGTAGATCAGAACTCTCTCTCACACACACACACACACACACACACACACACACACACACACCCTTTTACCAGAACCCTCAGCCACTTCTGGTAGGAATGCAAAGGGTACAGTCACTGTAGAAACCAGTTTAGTGGGTGTTCAAAAAGTTAAATACAAATCCCTACTACAATTGCTTCATAGTGCTTGTACACAGGGTTTCTGAAACTGTACATTTTAATGGAAGAGATAGCCTGACCTCTCTTCCCTGGAGGAGGTGGTGGGTGTGAATTTCTGACCTTGTGGTTAGCAGCCCAATGCCTAGTCCATAGTGCCACAGGGACTCTAGACCCAGCAATCCCAATGGTGGGTCTATGAGGTCACTTCTATGAGCTCCAGGAAAGCTCATGGAAAATGAAATAAAAAGATCATGATATTTTTCCATGAACTTCTTGAGCTCCCTCATAGTACATAGAGAATTGAAAGCAGGAAAAAGAACAAAATCCTGCCCACAAAAGGTCCTTGCAGCCATTTCCACAATAGTCAGAAATGGAAACCATCCACGTGTCCATCAAGAGATGAAAAGACAAACATGTGAGGAAGCAGATAGATAGGTGGACAGGTGGGAATATTAGTCAGTCAGAGAGATCAATGAAATCTCAACACGTGCAGAAACATGAATCTTGAAAATTAAATGCTGCAACATGTCAGTCACAAAAGGACAAATGTCCAGTTATATGAGGGGTCTTCAAAAAATTCATGGAAAAATGGAATTAAAAGATAATGGAATTTCTACACACACTCACACACACACACACACACATTTCCCTCAGAAGAATTAGGCAAATGTCTAGAGACCAAGGCTTATCAGTGGAAGGAGAGGCCAAGGGGGCTGTGACAGTTAACCTGTAGGTCAACTTGGGTACGCCAAGATTCTCCCATGATGTGATCTAACATACTGGGGTCAACCTGAGATGGGATCTTCTGTGAAGTGGCCAGTTGAGGGGAGAATTGACCTCCTCATCTGGTCCCGGTCTAGATATGACTGAGCGAGATTTCTTTCTGGGTGTGGCCTATTCTTAGTATGAATGGACAGGGTGGGGAAGCTAGCTCATTCCAGCTGCTGCATTTGGAGCCTGCATCTGGTTCATTGACCTCCAGCTATATCATCTGCTGATCCCAAGATCCAGCTGCAAGCTGCTGGCCTGGGACCCATTCAGTTGATCTCATTCATTCAGTATAGCATCCACCAGCCTTTGATCTTCCAGCGCTCTGTCCATCAGTCCTACAGCTACAGGAGTGAGAACACATGAACTTAAACTTCTCCACTTGAATTTCAACTGTGTAAGTCATTTCTTAATATAAATCTCTTTTTACATACATTTACATAAGTGATATTGGTTTTGCTTCTCTCGAGAACCTTGCCTCGCACAGAGAGCACTGAGTTCCTGGTATGGTGGCAGGATAATTAACAAAAGGATAGTGAAAATGATTGTACAGCATTATGAGCACAAACAATGTCGCTGGATTCTAAATGTAAAAACTGTTGAGTTGGCAAAAGGTTTGTTATATTTTCAAGACACACAACCACACACACCTATCCAAGTGCCTGACATCTAGTAAAATTTAAGTGAGCAGCACTAATGCTCACATTTTAGGCAAATAAAACTTTTAAATTGTGGACACCTGTTAAAATGCACACACATTTTTTCATTGTATTGTGCCTCATTGTATTCAGTCTCCAATAACACAAATAGGAAGTAAGGATTATGTTCAACTTCCTTTGCAGAGAAACACTACTCAGTCAAAAACTCATTTTGTTTCTCTTCTTTGGGTCTGTTTTAAACCTGATTTAAACAAATTTGGTGCTCCCGAGACAATTGATTGAGGACAACCAGTCTGACTTATATTTTATTATTATTTTCGGCAACACTTAATACCATTTTCCTTCCCCTACATTGTCTATTACCCAATAAAATCCCCAGAAGGATCAGAGGACATTGGCAACACAGACAGAAACAGCATCTTTGGTCCCTGCTTTCCAAGATGATGATTCTGTTAAATAAGGCTGGGTTTAGTCAAGGACAGCACTGGGGAATGAGAACCCATGGAAGGGTCCAGCACGCCTGACTGCTAAACACCTCCAGGAAATGAGGGCCAAGAGAGAGTTCTTCTTCATAACAAATGCCCATATCCCTTTATATTACTTCTTACAAAATTATTTCTTTCCAGGCTACTCTGCTGCGTTTAACAGTAGGAACATTCGGGTATCTTCTTAAAGCCATTGTTGGGCATGCAGTCAACATGCTCAAAATGGAAAACGTTAGGAAAACAGTAAGCCCTCCTCGGTTTCTGGTAGACAGGGAAAAGAGATGCTCTGATTTCCCATCTTGGCTCAGTGCAGACATCCCTAGGAGTAAAACCCAGCCTCCTTTGGGGCATGCCTGACTTGGGGGAGTCCATTCAAGTATGTCCATTGAGTCTTCCCTGCATGGAGGTTCTGCAGTACCTTGAACATTTCCCTCCACAATTCTTCTCCACCAGCTTCTGATTGGAGTTATTGTGTCACCAGGAAAGTCACAAAGGCAAAGATCTAGGGCATCAGAAGGAATAATTCCGTCTGAGTAGGTTCTGCCTTAAGAACTGTGGGGTAAGCTTTCATAGCTTTGTTCTTCTGGCATCTAGAACAATGCCCGTGTTTCCAGATTTCAGAGTTTCTTGGCCTGATGTCAGAAAGAAAGCCCCCCCCTGAACCCCCAAAGCCAAGACCAAGTTCCTGACTGCCTTTCACTCCAGCACTGGGGTATTCTCTCCACACCTGCTCAATACTCAGAGGTCCTACAAGGAACTGACAAGAAACAAGTCAATGGGATGCGCCCAATTTAATTAGACAAAAAAGTTATATATTAAACAGATGCATGTAAACATGGCCTCTCAGCTACTGGGGAATCCTTAAGTCCTTTTACCTCATCTATTGAAGAGTTTACAGTTTTACTTTTCCAACTTTTCTTGGGGACGTCAATATTTTTTTTTGATTGACATGGTCATAGGGTGTCTTGAGTACAAGCTTTGGGGTTTCTGTTGAATGAATGACTTAACATGGCTGAAAGGTCAGGGATTTGAACCTGGCAACTGCTCTTTGGGAGAAACATTGGGCAGTCTGCTTCCGTAAAGATGGATGGCCTTGGAAATTCTATGAGGCAGTTCTCCTGAGTATTGGATACCCAGTCAGCTAGGCAAGCATGGACTTGCATGTGCTTTGCTTTCTAACCTTTAGTGAACAATTTCACATGTTTTTCACCACATGGAAAACGCGGCTTCTAGGTCTGCCTGGGATCTGTCTCTCTGCCAAACCCACAGCACTTTCCTATAGAATCAAAGCTTCCTTTCAAGTTTACAATCCCTGACTGGGGCTGAGTACCCAGTAAGCAAGGTAAGCAGAGATTTACTACGGCTTACTTGCTCAGCGGCAATAAACCGTTTCACATATTGTTCACCATATAACATGGCATTTTAGGACAGATTAGTAAGTAAGCCTCAACAAGCCCTTGCTCACCTAACTTACTAGGTAATTTGCCCCTGGTCCTACAAGGTCTCCTTGAATCAGAATCAACTTGACAGTTAGCCACACGGTTTGTGATACCCTCATACTGTTTGGGTGGGAATATGGAAATATGGTACTGTGGCTTACTGAGGGGATTGGAGACGCTGTTCTCTTACAACCATCTGCTATCAATGGGAATTAGGAGCAGTGGATCTAACATCTGAGATATTGGCTGGTTAGATGCAAAGGGAACTATGGTGCCATAAAAAAAGGTGGGCTGTACAATTCCTTGTTTGCTGGTACCAGGAATGTAGCTGCCATGGCAGAGAAAGAGATGTAGGGGCTAGTCTCAGGGTTGATGCAGAAAAACAAACAAACAAAAAAAGCTAACCAGAAATGAGAGGTACCACTCTGACTGCTGGGAGAGAACTGATCAAGAAATTCTGGAACTCATGGGTATAGTTAAAGGAGTTGCTTTAGTTTGTAGAGAAATATCATCAGCCTCCTGAAGAACCTTTACTCAAAAGGATGTGAGAGGCAGGGATTGGGAGGAAGGGTCTTTAGTTTTGAATGCTGCAGAATGGACAAGGATCTGTAGTTGAAGCAAGACCCACAACTCATGCATACAAGATCCAGTGACCTAACAAGTTCATCCAGAGGAGACGGCCAGTCTGGTGGCCCAGAGACATGTTTTCAGTGATGTTTGTGGGCACTGAGAAGGGAATCTTCCCCTCAAACCACTCACTGGAACACTCCCAGAGGAAGCAACTAATGTGCTGCTTATGCCAGCCAAGCCAGGGTGACTTATGGTGACTAGGATGAAGATCCAATGGGTAAGCCCCTTCCACAGGCCACAACAGACATTGGAAATGGCCTGGTGAAGAAGGGTTTGTTATACTGATCTATTAGCCGGTCCGGACTAACATGATAGCTGAACCCGATGTCCCTTCCCAAAGAGGAAAAGATGAGGTTAAAAATAAGTAACAAGTGTAAGGGAATAGAATTGCTGATGGTTAAGAAATGAACCAATGAGCAGTGGAGCAGGGGAGACCCAGTATTATATTGGTCCTTCCAAAGCAAGGAAATAATCTCTCCAGTCAATTTTATCAGAGGCCTGAGAGGCCAAGATGACTTTTGGAGGTGCTATGTCAGATGGACATGTGCCACAGATCAGAGTGACGAGTATGTGAGTAACCTCACCCTGAAGACTCTGTCTTACTGAAGGACTAAGAGTTAGTGATTGTTTTGAATGAGTAAAATGCTTGCCAGAGAAAAAGTTAACCCTTCAAGTACAAAAGACCAATGGCTAAAAAGCCAGGGGCTGGCCTATGGCAAAGTGAATTATTGAGTATGCCCTTTCTAAACATAGTCCTTGTGACTGCCCAAATTTGGGGAGGGGGGACCTTGCAAATATGATGCATGGAAACTTAATGAGGGGATTCATCATGTTTGCTCTCCTGCTAGGCTTAAAGGGAGACTTGGAGAAGGGGAGAGCTGTGACATGGGAAACAAGGTCATTCAGTGACACTGCAGTAGGAAGCGTGATAGAGCATGAGATGCCAGGAACCAGGAGTTTGATCCCTGACAGATACAGTGGGGCTTGCCAACCCATGAAGTTGAGATACAACACTTGTCCAGAGAGGGTCCAAGAGGATCCAGTTGGAAAGGACAAGAAGATGACCTGATGATGTATCTTGAGTTGTTCCTGTAACTGCTGAGTTGGTCTTGAACCCACATGGTATCTGGTTCCTTCCCAATGAAAACTCTTCTCTGCAGATGTGGCTTGTGAGTTCTGGGCAACATTGCAGTGACTTATGAAACCCAAAGATGGTAGGGAAAGCATGGAGTGAGGGGAGTTGATGTTAGAGACGATGCAGTGGTATGGTCATTTGGAAGAGTTGAACACATGGAACACCTGCACCTTCCCTTTCATGTTGTCACTAAGTGCACTTGAGTCGGTTCTGACTCACAGAGACGCCCCGTTCGACCCAATAACACAACATCGGGTTGTGTGCCATCTGCACAATGGTAGTCAAGTTTGAGCCCACTGGTGCTGGCACTGTATCAAGCCATCTCACTCGGGGTCTTCCTCTTGTTGGACAACTCTCCACTTCACTAAGCACTATGACCTTTCTCCAAGGATTAGTTTCTCCTCCTGATAGCACATGCGTGCTTTGCAAAGTTTCACCGTTCTCACTGCTAAGGGGAATTTTGGTTGCACTTCTTTCAATACAGACAGATTTGTGACAGAATAAACTCCATGTGGTTTGTTTTGCTTACCAAAACTGTAACTCAAATGCACCAATTCTTTTGCAACCATTCTTATTTATTGTCCGACTTTCATATGCATGGGAAATGATGGAAAATAGCAGTGCTTGGGTCAGGTGCATGTTAGTCTTCATAAAGACATCGTTACTTTTGAACACATTAAAGAGGTTTTTGTAGCAGATTTGCCATTTAAACATGACACTTCATATGATTTTGCTGCTTCCAGGGACACTGATGGTAGATACAAGTAAAGTAATATTATGAACAACTTCAATATTTTCTTCATTTACCATGATGTTTGTTGCCTATTGGTCCAGTTGTGAGGATTTTGATTTTCTTGATGTTGAGGTGTATTCCATACCAAAGACTGTAGTCTTTGATCTTCATCATTCATTACTCCAGGCTTTGTGCTGATCCTTATAAAGGAAATTATTCTTTAGGTTTGATTGGCAGAAATAGTATTATCAGGAGACTTATAATGTGCAAATAAAAGTACATTGACCTAGGAATAAAAAGACAGAGAAATCAAATTTCAACAAAAATATATGTAAGAAATGCCACACAATTACACCATCTTCAGTATGGTGAGTGAATAAACTGCTTTTGTTTGTACTATGGTTTGCCTTGAAGTACTCCAAGAATAACTCCCTTTGGTCAGTAGGTAGGTTTGGGCTAAAACCATGAAGCCAGGGCATAGCCAACCAAGTAGTCCATCTGCAGGTAGACAGAAATATGGTATTGTTCCACTGACATCATCAGCAGACTAAGAGAATTCCACATAGACAGAAACATTCAGTGTTCAACATCTAAAAACTCACAGGACCAAATTCAACCCTACATTCTGATGCTTTATTTTATTTTAAAATAAAATATTTTAAAAATATTTTAAAAAGGCAACTAATATTTTGGGCAGCATGCTCTCCCCAAGTCAAATGAAATGAAATTACTTGGTATGGCTCTTCCAGTCATAGTTCTAGTAACTCAGATCAAGTAAAGGGTGGGGTCATGCAAAAAAGGTGTAGAGGGCTCTCACTTGGGGATAGGTCCATTTTTTGCCAATATTCTGGGTGTAACAATGAGATATCTCACAGAAGAAAGAACAGAGAATCCCTTGACTATCAAGAAACAAGCGTCACCAGAAGAGTGCACTCAAGATCCGTGACTGAAGTAGCAGAGTCATCAGAGGTAAGAGCACCAAGACCATGAGGCAGGGCAGAGGAAGCACAGCTAGCACATGAAGCACAGTGGCAAAAGGGCTTCCTGGCCCATAGAATGAGGCAGAGGCGAAGGGATCATGTGCCTGAGAGGGCCAGAGAGATAAACGTGTCTGCCAGTGTGTCTGAAAAGAGGAACTGCAGAGAAAAGAACTGTGTCCTTAACCTGTTAGCTTCTCCAGTCAATCCTGTAATTGTGGAGAATTGCCTATAAATTCTGTGTGGCCATTGCAACAAATTAGCAAAACCATAGGATACATTAGAGTCTTGTAGGAAGGATGGTCGGTGTCAAAATAGAATGGATGGAGGAGGTATGTCTGACGTCGGCCTCATAGACCTGGAAAATATGGAGTTGGATCCTCCTTCTTTGGGTCCCTAGAAGAGGTCAGACATGCCACACCCTCCCCTCCCCCCACCCCCACAGTCACTGCCTTACACGTGTGTGTGTCCTACAAGCCCAAAGTAACCAGATTTGAGAAATTTAGTCTATGGCTGAAAAAACAACTTTCATCCGAAGGAGAAAGCAAAAGTTTCACCTTTGAGATCTGTGGATTTTTATGGCACAGCCATGGCAGCCAGTAGACTGCATATACTAGAGGTATTCCGTAAGAATTGGATAGATGAAGAAGCACAAGTAATTAAAGATAGCTCGCATTTCTACAACTACTCCCTAATCTTTTGGATAAGTGATCTTACACATCCTCAAGCACTTGTTGAAGACTAAAGGAAAGCATGGTTAAAAGAAGGGGGCGGGAAGAATTGATTCATGTATCACTCTGCCAGTTTTTGTGATATAAAGATCAGGTCCATTAGAGCTGGACATCTCACCTATTTCCCCGCCCTTCAACAAGAGGAATGTCTCCTGGAAAATGTCTGCAGACACATGGCATGCAATGGAGTCCCTGAATGAAGTGCAGAGCTGACAATATTTCTTTGTTCATTTATACTTTCAATAAATATTTGCAGCTTAGGATGTCCAAAAAAATTAAGCTGGAATATACAGAGGAGTCTGCAGCCCTGTCCCTTTCCCCATAGCAATGGGAAACAAGACAAGTGCAAATTTAAAAACCAAACAACTGCCACTGAAGATTCTGCTCCTCTGGATTTCAGAGGCTCAAAATCCTCACGGGAACTGAAAGCCTCATCTTTCACCAGTATGACAGCTGGTGGGTTCCAGTGACCGCCCTTCTTCATGAGGAGGCCAACTCAGAACCTATCACACTACCAGAGCTCCTCAGACAAGTATGGGCATAATGGGGGTCACGGTCATAGGAGAATGTCTATATAACACAATGTCTAGAGTAGGACATTATTGAGAGGGAAAAAGGACTCCACAGATGAATGCGCGGTCATGTCCAACACGTGTGAACTGGGGTTCAGAGGGGCATTCCAACACAAATCATAAGCCATAATAACTCTGGCCTTCAAACTTTACTCACTATGTAAATTAGTATTTGCTTTTGCTCTTTCATATGTAGCTGAATTTGAATTGGAGCAACGATGTCAGATTAAGTCCAAATGTTTTCGAGGTCAAAGGGAAAAAAATGTGATCCACGAGGGAGGTTGTAAAAATGGCTGGTGTAGCTGGTCACCAACCCAAAGATCAAAGCGTCAAGTCAACCCCAAAGTACCTTGGAAGAAAAGCTTGGTCAGGTATTTCTGCAAATTCAACCAGTGAAAACCCTTGTGAAGTGCACATCTTAAAGGGTGTGTAAAGAGCTGGAGTCTATTTGATGGCAACTGGTTGGGTGGCTGGTTGGTTGTTTGGTTGGTTAGTTGGTTGTTTGGTTGGTTAGTTGGTTGGTTGGTTTGAGGGGTCCCTGATGGGATATGTGTTGGGCTGTTAGCTTCAAGGTTAACAGTTTGAAATCTTCAGCTGCTCTGTTGGAGAATAATGAGGCTCCCCAGTCTTGTACAGAGTTCCAGTCTCAGAAACCCACAGGGGGCAGTTCTACTGTGTCCTATAGTTCACTAAGAGGCAGAATGGCCTTGTTAGCAATGAATTTAGTTTTGATTTGTTTTGTTTTGTTGGTTGTTTAGCTGGCAGGTTGGGAGTGAATGTCCGTGCTCTTGTCTGACATTCTCTATTTCTCTAAAATTACAAGGAATGTTTTACTTTCCACT
The DNA here is from genome assembly GCA_004026705.1 of Nesogale talazaci. Taxonomy (NCBI): domain Eukaryota; kingdom Metazoa; phylum Chordata; class Mammalia; order Afrosoricida; family Tenrecidae; genus Nesogale; species Nesogale talazaci. The sequence continues at coordinate 28,695 of PVJH01015747.1, read as the reverse complement.
ATGGACAAACTCAACACAATGAACATCTCTACTTGACCATGTGGAGCACTGAAATGAGGTACTGCAAGTGCAGAGATGTATGGAGCATGATTCCTGTGCTGAAGGAAGAAGTCTGATGTTGATCAAAAGACACCTGCACAATTTCTAACAATCTTCCATATTGAATTTATGGAAGTGTTATCAAACCTTACAAAGTAAAGCTAAATCATTGTATGAGAACCTCCTTTTCATAACTGATTCCATACCAGAGTTCTTTCCGCAAACATTTATTTAAGTGTTGTACTTGGGGCTCATTTATAATGTAACAGGTGGAGGTTAGACCAAGAAATTTTAAATTGAGATGAGGAGCCCCAGTAGACTAAAAACTGATGAGGCATAAAAGTGAAACCCATCTGAAATTTAAATGTTAACCGGAGAAGGATAGATTGAAATAATCGATTTGCATACAACTGTCATTCATTAACAGCTGATGCAGTTAGCACTAAATAAGGAAGGAATTTGGAATAAAATCAGGCTCCCCTCATCTAAAAGACCATGCCATCTTAATGTCTTCCAAGAGATTCTCTAATTCTCTTAAGAAAGCTTGAAAACCTTTTGTGAGGGACCATCTGTAATGACCACTGGCAACACGTGGTTATATACATTCAAATTAATATTCGATAAAATGTTGAATACTCAATGATCAAATGAGCTAATGGTAAACCTCACGAACCACACAAACTGACTGCCATGGAGGCACCCATGACTCCCACAAACCCTATAGGACAGAGTGGCACCTGCCCCTCTTGAGGATTCCAAGGCTGTAAATCATTACAAGAGCAGACAGCCTCACCTTTTTCCCCCAGGGTGATGGCGGGTTTGGAGCTGCAGCCCTTGTAATGAGCAGCCCAACTCACACTCCACCACCTCACCTGGGCTCCTCCTGGGCCCCACAGGGAGAGCATATGTCCCTCCTCATGGAAAGTTCCACCACATGGGGCTGCTTTAAATAGGACATGGGGAGTGGGAACAATAAGTCACTGTGAGAACCAGCTATCGCCCAAATTGACCAAAATGCCAATAGTGTTCTAAGGAAATATTTGACATGGTTTTTTAAAAAGAAATAGAAATCTAGAAAGTGATCTGGATTAAGTGGATTGATCTGGCTGCTACAGCTTTGGTATAAACACCGGAACAAGCATACTTTAATTGAGGTGGTGCAGTGATTACTGCTCAGCTACTAACAGAAAGGAAAGTAGTTCAAACCTACCAGTCATCCCTAGGTAGACAGTGGAGGTGTTCTAGTTCCATAAAGATTGACAGCCTCAGAAACCCCCAGGAACAGCTCGGCTCTCTCGTGTGGGGCCACTCTGCATCAGAATCGACTTGAAAGCAGGGAATGATGAGGTGCAATCAACTAGGTAGCAACGGGCTTGTTTTTACATTTTCGTTAGTTAAGATGACACTCTTGGTGGCACCAAGAGTTAACGTACCCAGCCGCTAAATAAAAGGTTAGGGATCGTTGTCTACCCAGAGGGGCCTCCAGCAAGCCATTGAAAACCCTTATGGAAGACCATTTTGCTATGACACCCGTGGGGTCACCATGCCTCAGAATCAGTTCTATAGTAACTGGTATACCAGTAAATGATGGAGTCCCAGTGGTGTAATGGTTATGATTGGTCTTCTAACTGCCAGGTCAGCAGTTCAAAACCACCTGCTGCCCTGAGGGAGGAAAACAGCGCTTTCTACTCTCTGGTAAAGAGTTACAGTCTCAGAAAGCCACGGGACAGCTCCACCCTATTCTATGGGTGTCTGTGAGTTGGAATCCACTTGCTGGCAGTAATTGGTTCAGGGTATAGCATCACAAGCAAATCACCATCTCACATCATTTTTCAGCATTTACTTCCTCCAAAAAAGATATCTTCTCCTCAAGAAATGTTTAGTAACCAGATTACATTGCTGTTAATAGAGCTGTGAGTCTGACACCCAGACCTTGGCCTCAGTCATCAGCGAGTCTGGTTAAGTCACTCTCGCTCTCTGAGCCTCCATTTCTTTCTCTGATAAGCAGCTATACTGATATCTGCAGAGCTATTTTGAGAAATAATTTTTTCCTGTCTCTCTCTCCACAGCTCACCAGTCTCTTCCTTGGATTCTATGTTCTGCCCACACTCATTTCTGTCGGCTCCTCCTACCACGGGGGTGTTGTGATGCTGTTCCTTTTGTCTGCAACACTACCCACACCGCAGCACCACACCCAACACCCTCACATACTTGGTGCCTGGTTCATTTCCATGCATGGGCTAGGACTTCTCTCAAAAGCCACTTGCTTCAAAGCTGCCACTGTGAATCAGAATCCTGATATGCATCCAATAAGATGTTTCAACATTCACTCAGAGCAGGGATTCTGGGGTATATTTGGTACATCTGTCAGCGAGGGCCTGTCTTTACACACTATTGCCCAGAGCATTCTGTTTGGAGAAAGGCTTCCCACCGCAGGGCTGCATGGTGCTCAGTGCCTGGCACACTGCAGGTCAGAAAGTATGCAGCTGAATGAAGCCAGGCATTTTTGATGTAACCCGAGAAAGAGTGCGCAGAGGTCGGCCTTTCCCCAGCAGCATGAACTTCAGCACAGCACGTGAGCAGGGCCCAACAACCCAGACAGCGCAGCAGATGCACCACGGGTGGGGGTGAGAGATGTATGACTGAATGCTGCCCCACAGGGGTTCCCAGGTGGTCATTTTGTGCCAGCGGGAGTCCAGGTCGTCTCCTTCTATCAATTAATTTAATATCCCAAGCAGAGTATTTTCCAACATGAACATAAAAACTGAGAACATGAGCATGGTAGACTAAACAACTCATTGTCATCAAGTCAATGCTAATACATAAAGATCTCCCCACTCTCCCCACTGCCCCCGCCATGGCCGCAGTGGGTTTCCAAGAGAGTAACCATTTACAGATGAAGAAAGGCCAGTCAGTCTCCTGCTGACCACGTGGATCGCAGTCCGATGCATTACACTACGCTACCACAGCTCCCTTAGCATGATGTAACTTTGAATAATCATTTATTGGTAAATAAATTGAGTTCATTTTTCGTTGTATCTATAAACAAGTTCAATTCAAAATTATTATTTTGTTTTTGTGGGCATCACTGCCTCCTGGTGGGCGTAGGAGGCCCAGCCTTGCTCCTGGAGAGCTGCTGCTGGATTTGAACTGCCAACACTGGGGGCTGCAGTCCCACCCTCAACCACTATGCCACCGGGGCTCAGCCCTCAAAATTATTTTTTTGAAACACATTCTTTGCAATGTTTGGGGGGCTGTTGTTCAGGTCTTCTTTTGAGGCACTGCTTTCTGAGCTGGAAATGGGCTAGCAGCCCAGCACGTAAACAGTTGTTCCGTCACGTGGGTCCCCAAAACCAATCCTAATGCCAAGTGGAAAATGACTCATGGTGACCTCACAGTATGGGTAGAGCTGCCCCTGGAGGTCTCCAAGGCTGCCATAACATTCATTGCCATTGAGTCAATCCAACTCATAGTGAAACTATAGGACGGAATAAAACCACCTCAGTGGGTTTCCAAGATGCAATCTTCTATGGGATTAGAACGACATGCTTTCCTCTTGAAGAGCAGCTAGTGGTTTAGAACTGCTGATCCTGAGGTTACTCTCCCAGCTATCAATCCACTATGCCACCAGGACTCCCTGATGGCTCCCATAGGGGGTTTAAAAAGGCAGAACAACCACAGAGAAGCAAATGATGGTCTGAGGTAGTATGACAGGGGAATGAAGTTGGAACTGTGAGCTGGTGATGCTGCCTCCTGGGAGGGCTCAGCAGTTCCAGGAGGTTGGAGGCTTAGACTGTGCCTCTCTGAGCACAGAGTCCCACGGCAGCGTTAGCTCAAGTTTTATTTATAGACCTGATGGACTGGCTTAGAAAACACAACCCACCAATCTACTACCTACAGGAGATGCATCTCAAGATTACAGACAAAAATAGGCCAAGAACCAAAGGCTGAAGAAAAATATACCAAGCGAATAGCAATTTTTAAAAAAGCAGGGGTTGCAGTACGTATCTTGGATAAAATTGATCTCAAACTGCAACCCATAAAAAGAGATAAGGAGGGACACTATACAATGCTCAAAGGAACTGTAAACCAAGAACAACTAAGCATTTTAAACATATATTCCCTGAAAAAGATCTGCAGAACACATCAAACTCTCCAAAAGATGAAAAAATAAATTATAGTCTCAACAATTAGAGTACGTGACTTCAATACACCACTCACTGAGAAAGATATATCACTGGGAAAGAAACTCAACAAGGAGGCTCCAGATCTAAGCACTACAATTAGACAATTTGATCTGATAGGTACTTACAGAGCTCTCCTCCAAAATACAAAAAGTTCACATTTTTTTCAAGCCCACACAGCACATATTCAAAGACAGCCCACTTTCTGGGCATAAGTTGAATCTGCACAGATTTAAGCATATTGATATCATTGATATCATACAGACATCTCTCTCTGATAAATGTGCCAGAAGACTGGAAATAAACAAAAGGAAGATGAGGAATACAAGGGCAAACAATTGCAAGATGAATAACTCTCTATTGCAAAGGAGTGTGTACTGGCCCAGATCAGGGATGAAATTAAGAAATTTCCAGAAACCAATGAGCATGAACATGATGTACCAAAACTTATGGGACATAGGAAAGGCAGTTATCATAGGAAGTTTCATAGCAATACATGCACACATGGAAAAGGAAGAGAGACTTATGATTGATATACTGGTACAAAATTTATAGCAACTAGAGCAGAGTAGACAAGATAATCCTATCAATAGGAAAAGAAAAGAAATAATAAGATTCAGGAGAGGGAAAATAGGAAAACTATGGAAAAAATTAATGCTGTGAAAAGTTGGTTCTTTGAAAGGATTAACAAAATTGACAGACTGCTGGCAAACCTAATGAAAGGAAGGAACAAATTTCAATAGCAAGGATGGGGGATGAAAGAAGAGACAATACAACTAACCCTAATGAAATCAAAAGGATAATTACACAGTACTGTGAAGGACTGTACTCCAATGAATTCAATAACTTGAAAGACATGAATAAATTCTTGAAAGCAATCCCTCCCTAAACTCTCTCCAGTCGACATCAAGAATTTCAACAGATCCATAGTAACAGAAACAATAGACAGGGTTATCAAAGGATTATCAACAGAAATATCCCCTGGATCAGATGGCTTCACAGAAAAATTCTACCAAACATTCAGGGAAGAACTGACACCAATTTTACAGAAACTCTTCCAGAACACAGAAAAAGAAGGCAAACTCCCAAGCTCTTTTTTTTTTGGGGGGGGGGGTTTGGGGGAGGGCATCACTGCCTCTGGTGATCATGGGCGATCCCCAGTGCCGCTCCTGAGAGTCGCCGCTGGATTTTAACCACCAAGCCCGCGGGCTGCAGTTCCACACTCAACCACTTACGTCACCGGGGCTCAGCCCCCAAGCTCTTTCTGTAAAGCTAGTATAATTGATACTGAAACCAGGCAAGGATCCCACAAAAATCAATAACTACAAGCCAATATCCTTAATGTACATCGATGCAAAAATCCTTAACAAAATACTGGCCAAAAACAGACAAAGACCTTATAACTAAAATTTATAATATTCTGCTATCTTCCAAAAAAAAAACTAATTGCCCTATGAGGAGTTGGGGAAAGGACCTAAACAGATGTCTCACAGAGGCAGAAATCAGAATAGCAAATAAACATATGAGAAAATGTTTCCAATAATTAGCCATAAGAGAAATGGAAATTAAAGCAACCAGTTTTAGTTTTACCACCTAAAACCCTCAAAAGTAGCCCAATTCAAAAAAATCAGAATCAATAAGTTTAGGAGGAGCTGTAGTGAGTTAACTCTCATCCACTGCTGCTGGACCTGTAGGTACGTACAGTCCCTATGGAAATCCATTTGGCAATATATAAAACAGATGGAAATTGAGTTACGTATGACCCAGCAATCCCCTACTGGTCATACACCCAGAAGAGGCAAGAAACAAACCATGGCCAAACATCTGTGCTCCAGTGTTTATAGTGGTGCAAACACCTGTGCTCTAGTGTTTATCCTGGTGCAGTTCACAATGGCAAGGAGTTGGGAAAAAAAACAAATTTTCATCAACGTACTAATGGATTAAAAAACTGGTAAATACGGACAATGGAGTACTATGCAACCCTAAAAAGCAGTGATGAATGCATGAAGCACATGGCTGCATGGGAAGAACTGAAGGAAATAATGCTATGCAAAATAAGCAAGCACAAAAAGACTAGTACAAGTCAGCTGAGGTAAGCTTAAATATGCAAAAGAGGTGAAAGGAAAAAACTACTGTATACAAACATTCCTAGGATAAGGTTCAAGTAACATGGCAGGGGTCAGACCAAATCCAGGGATACATATAGTAGCCAACTTAAAAGGAGGGGGTGGGAGAGACATGGGTAGGTGGGGAAAACTGGGCATTAACCTACCCAAGGGGAGAGTGAGTTACGTTGTTTATTTCTCCACAGGGAAAGAGGGACCAGATTTCAAGCCAGTGCTCCAAGATATGAATGCAATATACTGGCATGAAGCAGGGAACTAATCGAGAAGTGTGAGGGGCCAGCCCCAATCCCAACTACATGGACAGTCCGTCCCTCCCACCCCTACCCCCAGAATAATTCACTTTAGAGGACACAACTGAAACTACAGCTCAGGGAGAGGGACATGTCTGATCAGAGCACACAGGAGCAAACAAAAGAACACATCCTGGCCCACCAAGCCTTGAGAATGATACTCCTGCTCAGAGCAGCCAATGCACAGAAAGGACCATAGGGCCGGCCCCACCATGAGATACGATATCCCTCACTGACCCGTATTGTTAGAGGGGACAACACTGAAGACACAGTGTGTGGATTGTGCCCGATCTGACCCCACCACACTGAGGTGAAAGACTAAAGGCATGCAACAGAACAGCAAGGGAAGCAGAGTAATGTAGTTCTTGGGGAACACCAAAAATAGACGGCGGGCTAGAGAATGGCACCCCATCAGAGTCGACTAGAAAACACTTTTAAAGGTCAACAAGCAGGCCTTGAAATATTTTCAGGCTTTTCTTTCTTTCTTCCTTTTTTTGTCATTAGCTTTTGCTGCTATTTTCTTTTCTTTAGTTTCTTTGTTTTTTTTTTTTCTGTCTTGTTTTTGTGCATATTACTATTTCTGCATGTCTGTCTAGATAGAATAGGCAGGATCAACAATTCAAAGGAGAAAACAAATGGGACAGATGATTCATGGGGAGGCATGAAAGTGGGGGAGGTGGGGGAAAAGAAGTAGATGCTAACAAACCCTGGGACAAGGGAACAACAAGTGATTCAAAATTAATGGCAAGGAGAGTGTATGGGGCCTGGTAGGGCTTGATCAAGGGCAATGCACTGAGAGAAATTACTGAAACCCAAATGAAGGCTGAGCATGATAGTAGGACAAGAGGAAAGGAAAAGGAAATAGAGGAAAAAAACTAGAAGGCAAAACCATTTAGAGAAGTCTAAATGCTGGAATATATTTATGTATGATAGGGAAATAGATCTATGTATAGATATTCATAGATTTAGTATTAAAGTAGCAGAAGGACATTTGGCCTCTACTCAAATACTCCCATAATGCAGTAACACTTTGTTTTAATAATCCAACATTTTGTGATGCTCACGTTCTCTACACGATTGCTGATGAAAAAATGGGGGCATAAGTAAATGTAGAGAAGAAAGCTGATAGTGTCCAACTATCAAGAGATATAGTTTCTGGAGTCTTAAAGGCTTGAAGGTAAACAAGTGGCCATCTAGCTGAGAAGCAACAAAGCCCACATGGAAGAAGCACACCAGTCTGTGTGATCACAGGTGTCTATGGAATAAAGTATCAGGCATCAAAGACTCAGTGAAGACCCAAACCCCTTTGTAGGCAATTGGACAACCCCCTTATAGAAGGATTGTAGGAGAAGACAAGCATGTCAGAGGGCAATAAAGCACTGATAAAATGTACAACTTTCCTCTAGTACTTTAATGCTTCTTGCTCCACAATATCATGACCCCAATTCTACTATCTTAATATGGCTAGACCAAAGCATGTATACAAGTACAAATAAGAGGTGGAAACACAGGAAATTAATGATAGATAAACTCCTCACGACGAATATTGAGAGTAGCCATACCAGGAGGGGAAGTGGAGTTGGAGGGGAAGTAGGGGGAATCGATCACAATGATCTATCTATAACTCCCTCCCAGTGGGATGGACAAAAATGGGTGAAGGGAGACATGGGTCAGTGTAAGACATGAGAAAATAGCAGTAACTTATAAATTATCAAGGGCTCATGAGGGAAGGAGAGTAAGGGAAGGGAGTGAAAAAATAAGATGCTGATACCAAAGGTTCAAGTAAAAAGAAAATGTTTCAAAATGATGATGGCAACAAATGTGCTCGACACAAGAGACGGATGGATTGAGATAAGGGTTGTACCAACCCGCAATAAAATGACTTTTAAAAATGCACCTGAATGGCTCCTGCTTGTTAGTGACAGGCTAAACTCACTCTGTGCCTTATTTTGCCTTCTAGTCTATTGTCCCACCTGCCCGTCTAGCTGTCTCAATATAGTGGCTTGTCTGCTGCTGCGATGTGGGAAGCGCTGTCACTGATATTTAAATACCAGCAGGGTCCCCCTATGTCACTGATACTTAAATACCAGCAGGGTCCCCCACAGGGGCAGTTCTACTCTGCCTCCAGGGTTGCTTTGAGCTGGAATTCTTTCAACAGCAGTGAATCAGAGGGCTTTGGGGTTTGTTTTTGAGTGACTCAAAAGGACAGAGTAGAACTGGTCTTAGAGTTCCAGAGATAGCAAATCTTTATGGGCACATAAACCCTCATTTTTCTTCCAAGGAGTGGGCAGTGGGTTTGAACCTTGGACCTTGTGGTTAGCAGCCCAGTGTTGAATCCATAGTCAGTAGGTGCAGTTGAGTCCGTTCTGGAGATTGAAGCACTGCCTGGTCCTGTGGCCTCCTCACCATTGTTAGGCTTGGGTACATTCCACATTGCTAATATCAGTGAATATTTACACTTCTCACTTTGGGTGGGACCTCATCAGCCAATGGTGGTCCTGGATTCTTTATTCATCCACATGAAAGTCAATTCTACTTGGAGGAGGAGTCTGGTAGTGGTGTGGCTACACACTGGCCTGCTAACTACAAGGTCAGCTGTCCAAAACCAGCAGCTGCTCTGAAAGAGAATGACAAGGCTTTCTATTCCCATAAAAAGCTGTCACAAATAACATACGAGTCAGTCAGGGTGCAGGAGAGTATCAACAAAACATACAACTTTCCTCTAGTTTTTTAATGCCCCCCTCCACTGTCATGTCTCCAGTTCTGCCTTACAAATTCGGCTATACCAGAGCATGTACATGGGTATGAATAGGAGCTGGAGTCACAGGGAATACAGGACAGATAAGCCCCTCAGGACCAATAATGAGAGTAGCAATATCAGGAGTATAAGTGGGAAGTGGGAAGAGAAAGGGGGAACAGATCGCAAGGATCGACATACAACCCTCTTCCGGGGGAGATGAACAACAGAAAAGTGGGTGAAGGGAGATAGAAGTCAGTGTAAGACAGGAAAAAAAATAATAATTTCTAAGTTATCAAGGATTCATGAGGGAGGGAAGATGGGAGAAAGAGGGGAGAAATGAGGAGCTGACACCAAGGGCTCAAGTAGAAAGACACCTTTTAAAATGATGAAGGCAACATATGTACAAATGTGTTTGACACAATGGATGGATGGATTGTGGTAAAAGTTGTATGAGCCCCCAATAAAATGAAAAAAGTTAAAAGAAAAAGAAAAAAGAAAAAAAAGTTATGTTCTCAGAAACTCACAGGGCAGCTCTACACTGTCCTAGAGGGTCACTGTGAGTTGAAATCGGCTTCATGGCAGTAAGTTTATTTTCCTTCGAGGAGGGAGCTCTCTTCTAAATTTTATTGTGAGTGCCTTCCAACCTGAGAGGCTCATCTTCCGACACTATATCGGACAATGTGCCACCACTATGCACAGGTTTACGGGGGTTACTCTCTCCAAAATGCACAGCCAATTCCTTCTTCAGAGTGTGTTCTTACTCTAGAAGTGCCACAGAAACAAGTTTGCTGGTAAATAAGAAGCCAGTGATATAACTCCCAGGATCACAGCAACATACAAGTCTCTACACCGAGAAAAGTACTGAGTAGCAAAATTTCTCCCTCATTCATCCTGATGCACAAACTACAGAGGTCTCTGGTCTGATCACTCTACCTCAAGTTATATGTCAGGTATGTATTGCTTATTTCTCAGTAAGCCTTATTTTGTCACCACTGTGTTTCATATTAACCTACAGCCACCTGTGAAACTCATTTGTTAGTACACTCAAACCTACAAAAGTCAGAACCTGTGGAATCTGGAAACCTGCCAGAAGAGGAAAAGCCCAAGCTTTAAAGTGGCAAAAGTGCACTTGTCACAGATGGAAATATTGCAAGACCCTAGAAACCAGGCAGTCCCATGGAGTTTCGGCTCTCAGGGTTTTGCTGTTCATGTTGGCATTCACTGGGGAGACTGTGCAGTGAATGAGCGAACTCCTTTTCCCTGCTCTTCTCCTCAGTCAGTCCTGGGAGGGCGGGTGGGACGGGTGTTCTACTCTTAGTCTTCATTTTACAGCTGAGAAAACACAGGGAAACAGAGTTAATAACCCGCCGGAGGTCACACAACCAGTTCATGAACCTGTGTTCTCCCCTGCTTCACAACACTGGGAAAATGCAACTAAGGAAAACTATGAGTGGAGCAAGACAAGGAAGCTAGTTTTGGCTGGAACTTCAGTGGGAGCAAAGGAGTGTGACCAGCGTGGCCCTATAGCCGTTCACTCTAGGTCCCTGGCCTCTGATGTGAACCTCTTCCTCCACCCTAAATCCATCACTGCCCCGCAGCAATGTGAACCACCCAAAATATCCACAACCACCCCTCAGTGAGGAGTACGGAGTTTGAGTACAGACCACCTAAGCTGGGCAATCCCAAAAGTCAGCAGACCCCAGTCCTCTAACTGCCTAAACTGTGTGAGAGAACAAGAAAATTTCAAGTCTTTAAAGTTATCCATTTGTCCTCTTTCTGTTACAAACAGCATTGGCAAACTAAGATGCCTTGAAGTTACTGCCATGAGTGCCCCGTAATTACATGACAGATAACTTAAGGGATTTCTGTAAATTTTGTTATGCTTGTGTTCTGGATTAAATCACATGCCCTAAACAATGGTGTTCATGTTTCAACTTTCTGTTCCTTTACAATACAGGACTTTTCTTTTGCTAAGACTTATCTTTGGAAGACACCAACATCCATTGGAACTAAATAGTCCACAAAGACAATGTTCTACAGCCTATTTGGGGGAGCAGTGACGGGTGTCTTAAAAGCTCATGAGAAGTTTTGTAAGGTGCAACTATTGGTCTCCACCGGCCAGAGCCTAAGAGCGTGGAAAAAAGTAAAGAAACAAAGAGACAATTAGTCCAAAAGACTAACGGATGACATGAACCCCCGCCTTTAGGGCTGTGAGGTTGGAACAACTAGGTGGTACCCAACTACCATGGCAGATGACTCTGAAAGGGATTCCAGTAGAGGATGCAGGACAGAGGGGGAGGGAAATATGGCACTGGGCTCAGAACCATATAAAAGACCAGCCTTCCTGGTCTGATAGAGACTGATGGAACCAAACTCATTCCCATGGCTCTGCTTCCAGCAACATTATCTCACAGCCATCAAGTTGATTTCAACTCCTCACGACACTGTAGGAGAGGGTAGAACTGGCTCTGTGAGTTTCTGAGACTGTAACTGTTTATGGGTCCCAGAGAGAGACTGGTGGTTTTGTACTGCTGGATTTGTGGTTAGTGACCCAATACATAACCAGGGCTCCTAGCTAAATGACAGACAGATAGGTCGATAAGGTATGCAAAACACCAGCGAGGAACACACAGCTTAGCACAATCAACCATCCAAAATCAAAAGGACAGAATATGCCTCAGGATTGTCCTCAGAAGCAAAGGGCAAGACAGTAGAGGGGGAAATGCAAGCAAGAATTGGGGAGGGTGCTGTGCCATTGGAGGCACTGTAATACATGTCGGGGACCACGTGTGTATGAATGGTTGAATGGAAAGTGAACTGCTCTGTAAACTTTCATCCATATCATCATAAAAGTTTTAAAAAAAACAAAGAAAACCAACAACAATCACAAGACTTATGTCACACCAGAGTGGGATGGATCCTAAACCTCATCATTTCTGCATGGTGTCATATACAAAGAGCAGCCAGACGCATGTCAGAGCCCGATTGACAGGCAAAGGAAAGGACAGCCTGGTGACACCAGAAATGTGCAGAGGGGCCCAGAGAAAGGACAAAAAAACCCTACCCAGATCAGAGACTAATTTGGATTTTTTTTCTTTTTTGTCTCCAGAACTGTGAAGAAAAATGAAGGAGAAGCTTCAAAATGTGTGTAGGGAAATGAAATGAAAAGAGAATAGATTCCTCCATGTTCTTATGGAAGCCTTCTCCTCACCTTCCGTACTTTAAAAGCATCCATGGTGGGGTTTGTCTACAGAAGCCCTAGGAAACTAGACCGTGGGTTTCCCCACAAAGACCACCTCCTCTTGAGACTTCCTGTGGAGCCCATGAAGTCCTAGCTGACCAGTCGGAAAAACAGTTAAGTCCACGAGACGACCTCCGAAGGAAATGTAAACTTACTTGTACAGACTGATGGTCGGCTCGACTGCCAACATCACAAAGGGGGCGACTGTGTAAGAGACAGCCAGTTGAGTGACCGCCCAGGTGACCACATCGTAGACAAGCTTGAGCGCTTTCGAAGAGAGGAAGCACTGTCTGTAGTTGTTCCTTACCTGCAGACGAGGAGACAAAGCACAAGATCAACCTTTATCTCAGCATACACAGGCACCAGTGTACCACAGGGACACAGACAACAGAAGACAAGAGACCACCTTCCTCGCTAAAATCACCACTCTGGGTCCTCTTCTCATTAAAAATAATAATAATGCAGGTTCCTGGTAGGTGACCATTAAAAGAACAACCAAGCAAAACTGGATCTTCTTTTCCCTTTTACATACTTCCTAGAGAGAAGTATTCTTCAAAAATTGGGCACATGTTTCCAGATCTTTCTCTGTCCTAGATAGCTATATTTATCTTTTTGAATGGCCTCAATGGATTATGTGTTTCATTTAGAAATGCAGCACAAAATTTTCCCCATGCCAGTAAATATTAGAATTTTATTTGTGGAAATTTTAGTTTGTCTTCCTACCTACCTCACTCCATGCCTATTTTACCCTGATAAGCAACTCTATGATGTGCATTCTTATAGATAAATCCCTGCAAGGCTCTTTAATTATGATATCTTTTGCAGAGAAGATGCTCGAGAAAATAATGCAGTCACACAGATAGAGCACAGGTGAGCGAAGCCAAGAATGTGCCAGGGCCCGCAGGGGTGGCAAGAATGTCCAATCCTAATGTTATTTGCATAGCTACACAGCAGTGCCCTTGGGGCATTGTAGCACAAATTGTATTTCCATTACTCCTAATAAAAGCAGCTATGACTTATTCAGTGCTCTCTGGGCACTCACCAAGACGGCCCGGTGACACAGTGGTTTAAGCATTGGGCTGTGAAACATAAGCCTGGTGGTTCAAGCTCACCAGGTGCTCCAAGAGATCAAGACAAGACTGCCTGCTCAAATGAAGATTCCTTGTCCCGTAAACCTTAAGGAGTAGGTCTCTGCTCTTGAAGCTCACTGAGTTAGAATTGATTAGATGGCAGAGAGTTTTGCTTTTTTAAGGGATTATGTAGTGCTGATGTCTTCAGCTGCTAGTCAAAGGGTCAGCAGTTCAAACCCCCCCCCCCCCCCCCGAGCTGCTCCTCAGGTGAAAGATGAGAGTTACAGTCTCAGAAACCCACAGGGACAGTTCTGCTCTGTCCACTGAAGGTTGGTGGCAGCGAGTTGACACTCGCTCTGCACTAATGGTTACCAAATATCAGCTCTGTCAATTCTCCCACGAGCTCTCCCCTGGAAGTCGTATTGCTCTCATTCTGTTGCTGTGTTGTTGTTATGTGCCAACAAGTGAAGTCAACTCTCAGCAATCCTCCATGACTGAGCGCAATTACCCATTGAAACAGAAAAATGCACAGCGTCTCATGCAATGCTACGGTGTGTAGCCCCAATAGAATTTGGGATCTTTCCTTGAATTTTTCCAAATTCTGTAATGGTGAAGTCAATTCTAAGGTCAAATAAAGATGTTACTCTCATTCCTTATAAGCATTAAAATAAACTGCATTTCTGCATTTCAAAAAGAAAAAGAAAAACGAAAAAGAATCCCCTGCCAGTCAGTTGATTTTGACTCACAGTGACCTATCTAGAACAGGGCAGAACTGCCTCTGTGAGTTTCCAAGACTAACTCTTCTGAGGAGTTGATAGCTTCAATTTTCTCCCACAGAATGACTGGTGCGTTCACAATGTTCATCTTGCAGGGAGCACCTCAACACATACCCAATTATACCACCGTATAGAGACGCGCAGGCTGTAGTCTGTATTGGAACATATTGTCACACCCTTTTCCTACTAAAACACTTGGTGGGTTCACGCTGCCTACCTGACACTTAGCAGCCATATTCTTAACCTTTGTGCCACCAGGGCTCCTAGCTCCATTTTATGGATAAGAAAACTGAGCTTTAGCTAAAGAGACCGTTCCTTGACATTGCCAAAGTTGGGTCAGCAGATGTTCTTGTTGGCGGCTATTATGGCAGGTGTGACTAGCTCCCAGCACTGAGGGCTCAAAAACAGACTAAAAGCAAGAGGTGAATTCTTCTCCTCAACCCTGAGCTCCTCAAAACAAAGGCTCCAAATGCAGCCATGACAGAAAGCTTAGGCAATAGTAGGCATTCAATATGTGACTTCCCGGGGGAGCTAAGACACCTCCAGGCTCTGTGACTTGCACAACGTGAGTGTCCTCTTGGACTTTGCCTGACTGTCATAGACTTACTCCTCATGACTGCTCAGAGAGCACCAGCTCTTGGTCTGACAACCAAGTCACTTTGAATTGATAATTCATGCCAGGGAGCCCTGGTGGGGAACTGCTTAAGTACTCAACTGCACATCTTAGAAGAGTGAGCAGTATGAACCCACCGGGCCCTTTACGAGAGAAAGATATAGCAGGCTGCTTCTATGAAGACCACAGGCTTGGAAATCTCAAGAGCGGGTCTACTCAGTCCCATAGGGTTACTGTGATTTGGAATCAACTTGACAGAAGTGGGTTTATAGAGATCTTCTCACTCTTTCCACAAGGAAAGACTTATTTTTAATTCCAGTATACAGCTCTACAACCAGCAAATAGTAGTAACCATGGAGGACAAGTTGATGGCTACCCAAACAACCTCAAACTTAACATCGAGTAAATTCTCATTCATAGCAACCTGATAGAGCTGTCCCCAGAACTGCCCCGGTGAGTTTCTGAGACTCACTTTGTATGGGAGTAGAAAGCCACGTCTTTCTGTTCTGGAGCAGCTGGGGGTTTCAAACTGCCGACCTTGGGGTTATTCACCCAACACTTAACCACTGCGTCACCAGGGCTCCTAGATAAGGAACCTTATAAGATTCAGGAAGAATTGTTCATGAACTAAATCAACTGGATCAGGGATGATAAGCTGGAAGGCCAGATGAGTTCCTAACAGGACACAGCTCCGGCAGCTACCATTTGACTGACTGCTCAGATGGACACTTTGTGAATTATTCCTCCATTTCGGAGAATGAAGTGAGAAAGGTAAAGAGGGATTCATTGGATATGCAGACTGAAGATCAAAAGAGCTCCATGAGTTAACCATCACTGCCGTCACTTCTCAGGAACCTGCATGCTCACAGTAATGGCTAAAAATGTTGCCATGGCTCCAAGCATTCCTTTCATCTAGGAAAAGAAGGCCTCAACCATAACTAAATTAAGTGGTTCACCATATTTCAATGACCCTCAACTTCTTACCAATCAAAGTAGTTCTCTTCCAGGGAGATATATGTCTGTTGCTGTTCGATTTCTCACTGTGGCAGTCATGTGCTTATGTTAATTTTATGATTGAAATGTAGGGGTGGAGTCTAGCCTGTTAATCTGGAGATGGTCATTGAGTAGCCAATGAGGCCTCTATGTGGGCATGGCTTTCTCCTGAGACTTCTGGGAAATCTCGCGATATTTCCCTTATGAAGATGAGAAGCTATCTTCCCCAGTTGTTGGGAGTTAGTCTCAGAGGCAATGAGTTGGGAAAAAGACAAGATGGCAGCGTCTGAGAAGCTGGAGGAGCCAGCGGAGGGACCACACGGCTTTGCTTTGATGGAGCCAGACCTTTGAAGCTGGAGCGGCCACATGGAGACTTTTGCCAGTGATGAGTTGCTTCTGCTGCTGATGGACACTGAGTCCTGGAAGCGAGGAGCCATGGGGAGACCCCTGCCAGAGCCAGAATTCTGTACCCACTGACCTGTGACTTCATGAGTCGGAAGGAGACTTTGTAGACTGATTTCAGGCATATGGGTTAATATCGGACTTATGACTTTGTACTGGACTGGATTTGGATGCCTTCTTAGTGTCACATTCCTTTTGTATATAAACCCTTTCCTTATATCCATATGTGTGTCTTTGAAATTTGTTCCTCTAGCCTACCGGGACTGATACACTCACTATTCCTTATGAGACCAAAGAGGCATTAAACATAGAGACATCTAATGATTAAGGAAAAGATGCTACAACCAAAATACGCTCACCGCTCTGGCCGCGACTGTGACAAGGATTCCGGTGAGGAAGGTAAAATAGTATCCCGGGTAGACACCATGCCACAGGGCAGACAGGATGAAGGTTAGCACCGTGGGGTACCAGGGAACCCGCTCATAGCACACACTGTGAAGAGAGAAAGATATATTGAGCTGAAGAAACATCTCAGAAACTCAGCGCTCTACCAGCTTTTTAGGGAGCAGACTACAGAGATATGGGTTGCTCCATGACTAATGAGAGGCTTGCCGAACCCTAGTTTAGGGAACCCAAGCGCCTCGGCCTGCTTTGACTTTTCTTGAGCACTGCCAGAGACAAAAGGCACAACAGAAAACATTTGGGGTGATGAATGTGAACTTTTTCACAAAATATTTTTATTGGGGTCTCTTACATCTTATCACATTTCATACATTACTCCAATGTTTCATGCACCTTTGCACATATGCTGTCATTGTCATTTTCAAAGCATTCTCTTCCCACTTGAGCCCATTATCAGCTCCCCATATCTTCCCCCTCCACCCCACACCATGCCCTCCCTCACGAACTCTTGATAAGTCATAGATTATTTCTTCCGTATCCTACATCGTCCTCTGTTGCCCCTCACTCACTTTCCCGCTATTCCTTGTGATTGATTTCTCCTTGCTCCCCCACCCTCCTATAATCCTCTTGGTATCTATACTCTCCTTGTTGACCCTGAGGGGGTTGATCTAGCCTTGATTCTCTGTGTTTCGGGCTCTTATCTGTAGCAGTGTGCATGTTCTGGTCTAATCTGATTTGTAAGGTAGAATTGAGGTCATGATAATGGGGGGAAGGGAGCATCAAAGAGCTAGAGGAGTGTTGTGTGTTTCATGGTTGGTACATTGCACCCTGACTAGCTTATCTCTTTCCCATGACCCCTCTGTGAGGGGATGTCCAATTGTCTACAGATGGGCTTTGGGTCTCTACTCCATACCCCCCCACCCTTCCAAATTCACATGGTTATGGGTTTATTCTGGGTCTTAGATGCCTGATACTTGATCCCATCAACACCTTGTGATCAAACAGACCGATGTGTTTCTTCCATGCAGGCCTTGTTGCTTCTCATCTAGGTGGCTATTTGTTTATCTTTAAGATGCCAAACACTATATCTTTTGATAGCCGGGCACCATCAGCTCTCTTCACCACATTTAAACTTTTAACCAGCACAGGGTTAAATAACATGGATCCCTCCACACTGTATGTGAGGAAAGTTTGCATGGCCCCTACCTGCCCAGGGAGCTGACTTAAGGATTTATTTGACTATTTAAATAACCAGATTCGCTGTCATTGAGGTGGTTGGGGATTCATAGTGTTGCCGCACAGAGTGAAATGCTCCATACGGTTGTTACTGTGATGTTTACTGAAACAGATAACCAGGACTTTCTACTGGGGTGCCACAGGGTAGTTCGAAGCATGCAGTCTGTAGGCTAGCAGTCAATTGTAAAGCACTTTCACCACTTAGGAACCTTGTGCTCTATGGGTAGTCCAAGGGGACTTTAAAAGTAAGCGGGAAAAATCCCATGATCTTGGCATTCCATGTTGGAACATG
>PVJH01015747.1:0-10191 GCA_004026705.1 Nesogale talazaci | reverse complement strand
TCAAGCTGTTTGATGGTGAGCAAGTGGCACGACTTCTGTGTCTCCCTCTCTTCTGTCAAAGGGGCCTAAACAGCCAGCAGCATCCATAGGGGTGCTGTTAGACAAGAGAGTCTGGGGCGCATGAACGGCAGCTGACATTCTCAACTCTCACTGTTTCTACTTTTCCATTCCCAGGGCCACAATGTTAATACACAACCGAAGTGTCAGATGATATGACTACTGGCAGGCCCTGGCTGTTCATCTAAGGAGTCCCATCTAAACTTAGGCCAGCCCCATGAGTCATGAGGGCCGTTTATTTCTCTTACCGCTTGAGCCAAGTAGCTGTCTGAATATTCCAGTTTTCTACGTACATTTTGAAACTTGTGGCAGTCTAGGGAGAAAAAATAATCCCTATCATTTTGCTGTAAATATACCCCAAGTTAAGGAAAACCTTCCCCCAGAATTTCCCTGGCAGCAGACAACATGTGGTCTTCAAAACAGTGACAACTTACAGTCCAGACTGGGTCCGCTGCTCCATCGCACACTGTACAATTTTCTGGCATTTATAAGCTTGGCTCTGCAGCTAAAAATTTGGCTGACAGAGTCTCAATTTTTCTCAAAATTTATTTTCAAATGATAGGCAGACTGAAGGAACATGCTGCAGATTTTCCTTCCACTCGGGTTACAAAAAAATGCTAAAGTCATTTGGAACTTAAAATTAATACCCTAAAGGGGATTTACCACAGGAAAAGTTTAATCATGAGGACGCAGTGACTTTATGGAGCTAGTCTGAATCACTGTACAATGTGGTCACCTACAAACAAGGTCCATCTTCTGAAGTGAACACTATAAATACCAACATCGACTGCAGGGCATCCATTTATGCCGACAACAGGAAGAGGCTTTAAGGATGAAGAGTCCCATTGCAAAAAAACCAAAACAAATAAGAACCAATCAACTGGGAACGATGTGGGTGAATCAACCACTGAAAAAGAGACATTCCCCAGAGACAAGGGACTAACAAGTGATCGAAAATCAGTGGTGAGGCGGGTGTAAGAGGCCCGGTAGGACTTGATCAAGGGGAATGTAACTGAGAGGAATTACTGAAACCCAAATGAAGGCTGAGCATGATAGTGGGACAAGAGGAAAGTAAAAGGAAATAGAGGAAAGAACTAGAAAGCAAAGGGCATTTATAAAGGTCTAAGTACAGGCATGTACACATGTAAACATATTTATATATGATGATGGGGAAATGGATCGATGTGCATATATTTATGGGTTTAGTATTAAGGTGGCAGATGAACACTGGGCTTCCACTCAAGTACTCCTTCAATGAAAGAACACTTTGTTCTATTAAGCTGACATTCCATGATGCTCACCTTCTCAACATGATTGCTGAAGACAAAGCGAGTACATAAGCAAAGGTAGGGAAGAAAGCTGATGGTGCCTGCCAGTAAGGTGATTTTTTTTAAAATAAGAAAAAGAGACACCCTAAAACAAATCATCAACCATGTCATATCAAAAAAAAAAAAAGCAAAGAGTAAGGACCAGATTTCTCAATGAAGATGGAAAATACAAATGCAGCTGCTACTATTTTTCTGTTGATGCTTCTGCAACCATGAGAAAATTTTATGTGGGTCACATATTGGCCTAATGTAATATGCTTAGAAGCCAGGAAGCAAAGAATGGAAGGAGGTGAATGCTTTCCTGCTAAAAACTCTAAACAAAATAGGAATAGAAGGAAAATTCCTCAGCAGAAGTAAAGGCAAAGAGATATTGTAAGCATTCTCTTGAGTACTGAAATGAGACAAGCCTATTAATCATACTTATTCAAATATCGTGCTGGAAGTGCTAGCTAGGGCAATAAGACAAGGAAAGGAATAAAGGGTAGCAAGAATGATAAGGAAGAAGAGAAACTATCCTTATTTTGAAATGACAAGCTTCTGTACATAGAAAACTCCAGAGATTCCACAAGAAAGCTACAAAAACTCATAGATTACAACAAAGTGGCAAGTTAGAAGATCAACATTCATTAAAATCCATTGGATTCCTTTATATGAACCCACTAACATGAAGAATTCCCAAAAAGAAATCAAGAAAACAACACTTTTGGCAATGGCCACTTCAAAGGATAACATTTCTAGGACTACATCTAATCAGGGGTGTAAAAGACTTATACAAGTAAAAGTATAAAGTAGTACCGCAAAAAGCCCAAGAGATTTACATTAATGAAAACAAACAAACAATAAAAGCAACAATAACAATAACAAAATACTCATGGTTTAGCAGACTTAACATAGTAAAAATGTCAATGCTGCCCAAAGTGATCTATAGATAAAATGTAATTCCAGTTCAATTCCAACAACATTATTTAAGAAAATAGAAAAACTGACCTCCAATGTTATAGGGAAAGAGAAGAGACCCTAAACAGCTAAGGCATTACTGAAGAAGAAAAAAATAGAAGGTTCCATGCTTCCTGATATACTACTTTATTATGCATTCACTGCATTCAAAGCAGCCTGGTACTAGGTACCATAATAAACACATAACCGAAAGCAGTCTGGTACTAGATACATAATGAACACATAACAGAATTGAGAACCTGGAAGTAAATCCATCCATCTATGGGTTCCTGATCTTCAACAAAGTGTCAAAGTCTACTCTACAGGGGGAGAGATGGTACCTTTTGACGGTAGCAGTATAACTGGATACCTGTTTGCAGAAAGAAGGAACAAGAGCTATACTTCACATCCTACATAAGAAGTAACTCAAAATGGATCCAAGATCGAAGTGTTAAACTTGAAACTAGAAAGTTCCTAAAAAGTGACATAGGTGTAATGCTAGAGATCCTGATTTATGGTATAAACAGACCATCAAGTGGAAATAAAATGTGCAAGAAACAGCTAACTGGACCTCCTAAAATTTATTCATGTTCATCAAAAGACTTTGCCAAAAATGTAAAAAGAGATTCTACACACTGGAAATATGTGTGTGTGACATATACATATATCTGACAAGGGTCTAGTCTCTGAAACACTTAAAAAACGCCAACACTTCTACAAACAATCTAATCAACAGAAGGGCTGGGAGAAGAAATGGTCAAAGAACATGAACTTAAATTTCACCAAAGATGCTCAGGAAGCCAGCAAACATATGAACTGATACCCTCAGTCATTAGCTATTCATAAAGCAACCCCCCCAAACAACTCATTGCCATTGTGATTCCATAGTGAACCCCATGGGTTTCCAAGACTACAAATCGTGGGAGTAGAGAGCCTCATCTTTCTTCCAGAGAGGTTGTTGGTTCTGAACCACTGTCCTTGAAGTTAACAGCCTATGTGTAACTCACTGTCACCTAGTTTCTGAATGCTTACTTCCCCTCACTATCATGACCTCAATTCTCCCTTACAAATCGGACTAGACCAGAACAGATATAAGCCTCAAACACAGGAAATCCAGGATCAATAAACCCTTCAGGGCCAAGAATGAGAATAGAGATACCAAGGAGATATGGGGAAGATGATTAGAGAATGGGGGAATTGATCACAAGGATCAACATAAACTACCTCCAGGGGGACAAACAACAGAATAATGGAGTAATGGCGACAGTGTAAAATATAAGATAAAACAATAATAATCTCTAACTTATCAAGGGTTCATGAGGGAGGGAGGGCGAGAGATGACGGGGGTGGAAATCAAGGGTTCAAGTAGAAAGAAAATGCTTTGAAAATTATGATGGCAGCATGTGCACAAATACGCTTGACACAAAAAATGATTGTGTGGATTTTGATAAGAAATGTAAGAGCCCCCCCAAAAAGTACTTCATTAAAAAAATAAAATATATCACTGCGTGTGGAGAAATTAACAAAAGAGCAATTCACCACTGGGAAATGCAAATGAATGCAAACACATGCAGTGATCAACCTTAAATAAAAGCTCAAAGCAAACACACAAACTCACCGCCATGAGCCAATGGTGACTCAAAGCTACTCCCCATAACAGTTACTGTTAACTGTTTATAGGAGGAGAAAGTCCAGTTTTTCTACCTTGGGCCTGCTGGTGGTTTTGAACTGGCAACCACGTTGACTGCAACCATGTAGATTACCAACGTGGTCACCACTACACTACCAAGACTCCTCCTCTAGGCTCCTTAAAGAGATGCCAACCCAAAGTACAATGAAGTGCCATGTCACTCCTTAAAAAAAAAAAAAGACGCTCATATAAAAATAAACAAATTCTGACAAGTTTGTGGGAGACCGGAAACCTTCTACGACACTGGTGGGGTTGTAAACTGCTACAATCACTATGAAAAACAGTACTGCAAGTCTTCAAACAGCTGTATGTGAGAAATATCATATGATTTAGCCATCCTACCCCTGGGCATGTATCTGAGAAATTAGAACAGTGACATGAACCAATACATACCCATGTTCAAAGCAACATTATACAAAATAGCTAACAGATGGATACAAGAGATGGGTAGATAACTAAAATGTGGTACATGCATTCAATGGAATACCATGCAATGATAAAGAATTATAAGTCTGAGAAATATCTTATAACATGGATGACTCAGGGGGACATTATGTTGTGTGAAGCAAGTCAATCACAAAGGGCAAATATTATACAATGATTTCAAAAAGTCCATGAAAAAAAGTGAAATTAAATATATTTAAGAGAACACTGAAGATGTGGGGGAAATAGCAAAGTGTGGTGAAGAAATCATGTATGAGCCTTTTCTATCAGAAAGAATAGTGTCTGGGGTCTTCAAGTCTTATCTTAAAACAAGCAGCCATCTAAATGCAAGCAGATTGTATATAGTAAAATCCAGTCTGAGGATGGAATGCTCTTAGAGGTTACATTCTGAGGGGTCCAGTTGCAGAAGGCTATGGAGGACAATGAAAACCCCAAATTCATTTGCCACACATGGAGTAAACCTCCAGAGAATTCCTTTTGACCATTGACCAGGGATGTGAATATGCTTGCTAATAAAATAGAGTTGATTGGAAAAGGGATTAATGCAGATGTAGTTAGGTTAAAATCTAATGCCTTATCATTTGTTCTTCCTTTTGACTAATTTTAATTTTTGTTCTGGTGATTAATATTTTCTTTCTCTTTTGATTGAGGTTTTTTATGTTTTATTTCATTATTATTGTGGGGGTATATTTTGTTTCTTTTTTTTTTTTTTTTTTTTTTTTTTTTTTTTTTTTTTTTTTTTTTTTTTTTTTTGGATTTTGCTTGTTTTTGTTTATATGAAATCCAGGATAGGTAGGTCTGTAGAGACAGTAACTGAATTAGCAGTTTCTTGAGATTGTGGCAAGGGAGGACAGGGGAGATGAGGAGCTAATAATAATGAGTACGAGAAAGAAGAAAATGTTCTAAAATTGATTGTGGGGATGGGCACACAACTCTTCTTAGTATGTGTAGACTATTGAATTGTAAGGATATGTGAATAATTGCATGGCAAACAAACTGTTACAATTCAAAATTAAAGATATTGAAAAAGATCATAAGCTTTCTGAAGCCCCTTCATCTAACTTATTTTTTTAAAGTGAGCATACATTTATACAGAGAAAGCATCATCCTTCGATGCTTACCAAGGATGCTAGGGGAAGGGAGAAAGAATAACTTCCTAGCTAGTTAAATCTGGGATTGAGAAAGGCAATACACACTTACAGAGGAAGTCAGCACCACATGATCAAGGTAAAGGAAGACACAGGAGTACGCAGGAATAAAGGACAACTAAGAACAGCGGTGAGGATCCTGACACTTGTCTCAAGTACTTTGGACATAGCATCAGGAGACACTAGTCCCTGCCAACAGACACGGCAGCAAAATCGACAATTCTCCATGGAATGGGTTGACACAGTCACTGCATCAGCAGTCGAGAAAAGAATAATTGTGAGGATTGTGCAAGACCAGAGATGTTTCATTTCATTGTACCTAAGGGTGCTCTGAGCTGGAGGCAAGTTAATGACACCTATCAAGAAGAACAAGGATAGACAAAAATTCACGAGTGGTTGGAGGGGCAGATATGCATGCTATATATAGGGGCAGGAGGACTTCTGGGAGGATATGCACGTGCAAATTTATACATAACTGTGGGCTTCGGAATACACATATTTGCATGTGATGCATATATATTAAGCACATAAGGAGCACAACCTTGGGTGACATCCAGGTCAATCAGCATCATATCTAACGTTCTGAAAATTATATTCATGAGGCTGATTCTCTAAATCCTAGTTTAGGTGAGGGGCATCTGAGGTCTTCACAGTTGGCAAGCAGCCCCTTCAGATACAATTATTGGTCTCCCCCCATCTGGAGGAAAAGCGAGTGAGTGAAGGAAATGAACGACTCAAGAAAACAATGGTCCCCATCAACTGCAACTGCCTCTAGCCCACACCAGGAGTGGAGGGGGTAAAATGTCCAACAAACGTTACCCATTAGTCCCGACTTACTGAATCAGTGGGGACTATGGAGCCAATAGGACCACTGCTGTGAGACGCACTTGTCATCTAGAACCCAAGTTACTCCCAGACGTCGCCATTCAGTAAATGGACTGCCCGGTACAATTCCCAGTAACATTCATAAGGAATAGGTTCCTTAGAGCAATGAACTAGAGAAAACCAAATGAGCAACATCTGCCCCAAAGAGGAAAAGAATGGCAAGGTGGGGCCAGAAAACTTGGGGCCAGAACAGGGAAGGTTGGGTGAAAGTGGGGCACATGCCGACGCACTGCGGGGCTAGCAATCAGTGTCAAGGAACCATCTGCGTGTGAATCACTGGACGGGAAACTAACTCACTATGAGAACTTGCACCTCAAACACAACAACAGCAACAACAACAAAACAAGAGGGAAGGAAGACGGTAAAAGGAAATAGAGAAACCCAAACCAGATGCTGCTGAGTGGACTCTGGCTCCTTTGGGTCAGAATACAGCTGGGGCCCCGGGATTTGAATGGCTGTTTGGGGGAGATTTTCAAGCCTTTCTTCTACAACATCTCCGGCTGTATTCAAACCACCAATGTCTTGGTTGGCAGATGAGAGTATGAACTGCTTGCTCTTTCCAGGGACTTCCAGATAAACAGATGGCTGGAAAGAGAGATGAATGGATGGATGGATAGATCTGGGTGATCGATAAGATATATTCGCATGTTGATTTTTGAATTTCAAAACTGGGAGTTGCTTCATCCATTTATTCTATGGGTATTCAAACATTATATGTACACACTCAAGCTTCTTCAACTAAACCAGATTCCATGGCATTCTTTAGTCCCACAGACTGTATCAAATATACTGAAAACACAAACTTTCTCCTTCTGGTGTCCTTTTAAAGAAATACATGATTTAATAACAGCCTTTTATGTAGAACAAATGCCTACAGTCAAAGGCCCACAGCGGGGGTGGGCTAGCAGGCAGCCAAAGGTTAAGGGAGACACTTCAAAGGACATTAGCCTCCAGCACTCCGGGACAGCCAGTGGTGGTCCACATGGTTGGAAGGAGAGAAGAATTTCAGTGGGAAAAGAAAAAGCAGTTGTGACTCATTCAGATTTGTCATAAAAAGATAATGGTGTTTTCCCATCTGTTTGGGGACCTCCTTTGGAGACAGAATGCAGAAAGCTTGCAGATGATCTACACTGGTGTTTCATAGCTGAGAAGGGTTGTTGTTCAGAAGGCTAGAGCCCATCCATGAAGATGCCATTGCTGGTGAAGGAAACAAAGCATGATGTGTTCTTTCAGAGCCGAGTCTGGACCCTGACCATTTTTTATGACACCTGCTAAGGCTCCTTGCCAACACAAGCCATTAGATCTTGCAGAATTATGCAAAAACCAATGCTATGCTCACAGTGGGTGCTCAGGAGTTGTGGGCCGAATTGGCCTGAGTGACCAGAGGATGGATGCCTACCAATTCATCAGGGGATGCATATGCAGACACTTGTGTCTCTCTGCTTTTTTGCCTTTTGAAGTAGTAATAGCTTCAGTTTTACAAGCAAGAAGTGGAAATATTGCCCCTTCTGGAAATTCTGTACATGTGCTTGGGTGAAAAGGCTGCTCTTTTTTTCTCCATGGGCCATCCAAAAGCAGCAAGCCTCAGATGGCAAGAAGGTGAAAGGCCTGCCCCATGACTCCTTCTGGTCCACTGTCCACCCAGTATGGGTGGTCTGTGGTCAGTCTCCACATCCTTGGCTTCATGCCCTATAAGCAGAGCCCCCTCTGCTCAAACTCTCCAGTGGAACTCTACCTGTCACCCCTTCCAAGAGTACCAGCAATCAGGAGTGCCCTGGCTAGAATCAGGCCCTCTCCCAGCCAACTGCAAGGAGAAGGAGGACTAGGACTTGGCATCCCTATAGGCCCTGTATGCCAACCTTGCCATGCAAACCAAGTTTGATGGATTGCTCAAAAGATCCCCTCTGATGAGGAAGGCAGACTGACCATTATGACCCAAGAAGGAAGATAGGCAAGGAGAAAACACAATTCTGAGATTCAAAACCATACTCGTGGCCCCAAAGCTGGTGCACGATCATTTCTGCCTGAGAAAGTATTTCCAAAGGAACTACTGAGATCACTTGTAACATTGAATTCTAAATTCAGCAGCTTCCAACCTTGTGCTCTTGACTGGAGAAAGCAGAATGGTAACAAGAGAAAGAAAATGACAAGTGTACTTTTGAGTGAAAGGACAGGAATGTAAAAGAAACACTGGGGTTTGCTTGGGGGGAGGAGGGTTGTTCTGCTTTCTTGCTCTTTTCTTTCAGGCTTTGTGTATCATTCTGTGTTGAAATCTTTAACTATTGGGAATGTACGTTCTTAAAAACACAGAGACAAAATTGTCCTGAGATGCAAAATGTTCAGGGGGCTACTGAGCCTGGTGTCCCCCAAGAGAAGTGTCTCTCGGCCCCACAGATGAAAGACCTGCCCGTGTTATCACTGACTATACACACTGTGTCACCTTGATCTGAAAGCTTAATGCACTCACCTCAATTTTCCAGATGTTTAGGTTAGAAAGCAGATCCCAACAGAAATTGCCATTCTTATCCACTCCGCTGAACCCAAAGCCAGCCGCGTTGTTCACTGCATCCGCTAAAGTTTGTAAAACAAGACGTTAAGGATCAAAAGTCATATGGCTGCTTTAAACGATACTCATCACTGGACCTCAAGGGCAAGAGATGTGCTATTGCTTCCTTTAAAAAGGAATAAAATAATAAAAATAATTTCCAGGGCCTGATAATCATTATGGAATAAGAGAAACATAGTTGGCAGATGGGTGACATTCATTCACCCACCAGCATTGACCGAGTCAAAGGGCACACTCATGGAATGCTAAAAATGTGAGTGCAAAAGAAAAGTGAAGAATTGTAAAGAAAAGACAGACAAGAAGATTTTAGTGACCAGTTTGATGTGAGAAGTTGGGAGCACAGGGACAAGAAAAGAAGAGAAAAACACCTCTGTTCAGAAAAAGAAACGAGGAAAGAGGGACCCAGTAGAAATCCCTAAGCTGTCACTGAGATTAGAACCACATGAACCAACAGAGAGCATGAACTCAGAGGGAGGCCCAGGGCTGCAGGAAAGCTCACTGCAGACAAGTCAAAGCACAGCATGCTAGACGGGTATCAAATGGAGCTGCCAAGATGCAGTTAGAAAAAGAGCCGAAAACCCTTCTGTGATTTCAAGAGAGAGAGAGAGAGAGCTGTGATTGGGGGCCTGCAGTAAGAGGCCAAATACAGGCATGTTCACCCTAAGAACTACTGAAAAAATAACCTGCTCGAGCTATTCTCCCTGTGATGGTTACCGTCTCTGTCAACTAGACCCTCCCTGGTGAAGGTGAAGGTGGAGCCCAGCCAGATGGTAGCCCAGGAGACATCCATCCCTATAACAGAGATCCTGCGCAAATCTGAGCTTCTGCGCTCCTTTGGCTGGATCTGGTCCTGCATCTGGTTCTTGATCTCCTGTTGTGTGTCACCTGCCAATCTAGGAGCCATCAGCAAACTACCAACCTTGGTTTCATTCGGCCGACCTACAATTCATTTACCTCTGCAGTCACCAGTCTATGACCCTCCCACCTGGTCATCCCACTTCCTATTTGACAGCTTCCACTGGGACACTAACCAGTAGCTTACACCTGACTTCCGCTTACATCTGAATTGGACTGGACTTACCAACTTCTAAAACTGTGTAAGCCATTTCTCAATATAAATCTTTCTCTAGCTATCTA